>JALPQI010031646.1:0-48068 GCA_025490895.1 Thaumatotibia leucotreta | reverse complement strand
GGTAAATTCTACCAAACATCACCGCCGAAGAATCGTATGTAAATAAATACAAGTTAACTCTAATCCCACAATGTCGTAACAGATGTGCTTACCATAGAAAAAATTAAATGCGAAATTGAATTGTCACGGGATTCGAACCCGCTTCCTCTGGATTGCCGGTCAACAAAACTAAGATTGAAAATCTTTGCAAAAAGATAGGACTATAATAGTTTTGTTTGATATAAGTATGTAGGTACAGTCAAGTGCAAAAATAAGTATCGAAAGAATCCGCTCATAAATATGTTACGACGTTCTTATTACACAGAATTAGAGTGTATTGGGACATACCTATTTTTGAACATTTTTGTGTACACCTTATTTTGTCTTTGACTGTACATAAATCCCTAACCTTAACTTGGATTTAACCCACTTTAAGAAGAAGGCCATCCAAATTATTAATATAAATAATAGGTAAAATGAATAGCTATTATTAAAAATTATAACATTTACCAACAGCGTAGTTACGACACCAAATTACGAAGTTAATTTATATTTAAAGGATTGTTATGTTATTAGATGCATTACAATCACGCAGAGTTACTTCTTACTTCACTAAAAGTATGCTCGTCTATTGGCAAAGTTATATGACATCAGTGTAAAGTAGCCATCAGGCCCCTATTTCACAATGGGGACACCAATAATTAATGAAAATTCTTCTAAATCTCTCCTCTAATTTTCACAATGTAAAAATGTTTTTTAATCATTCCATATTGGTTGCAAACAAGCACATAGACTATCCATTAGACAAACATCGAAAACATAACATAACATCCATTAGTAAGTGGAGGCTCTAACCTAATTGGCCTGTGACGTCAGTAAAAGTGATATTTTACAATTCTCACACCTACCATCACGATGAAATATATTAAAGTGCACTGGGGTGCATTTTTGAGAATTTTTACATACACCTTATTTATTTTTGCCTTCGACTGGACAGCTTTTCAGTCTCAAGAGTTTAGACTACTCAGGCAGCATTAATAACTTCGATTAGAATCACCATTTATTGACTTATGTCACGATTGTATAAATTACTATTAAATAAGCGTTGTTAACATTGGGAATTATGTATTCACAACTGTATGATAATTATTTTCGCAATGGCATTCCGGCATGAGGAATAAAATTTTATAACAGTTTAATTACAATTCTATGATTTTAGCTTCTTAAGATATTTTTTCCAGTATGATAATCATTTATTAACATAAATATATTATTATATTATATTATCTTAAGATATATTATTTTATATTGTTGTAGGGTTAGAAACAGAGGTAGCTTTTAATGTTATTTGTTGCGCTTTCCTCGACTTCAACGAACAGTCACATTGACGTCCAAATTCAGATTTAACTATCCCAAAAGTGTAACAATACCAGCCTATTTCTCGAAAGCTTGTAACTTGTAATACAAGCGGAAGTCCTTATCTAATTCATAGTGTTAAAAGAGACTTCCACTTAAGTTACAAGCGTTCAAGAAACAGGCCCCTGTAATATTGAGGCAGTGATTTGTAATGATGATGTATAAACGCAATACTGTAACAATCCTAAATTGAATAAACATTGATGTGTTTGTTTGATTATCGGCATACGTATCGGTATACGGCGAACGTGGATTCGCGTACAAGACAACTATATTAACCCTTTACCTACGGGTGTCAACCAGAGTTGCCACCACTGTCAAATTAAAGTCATACTTATGTAATGGTGTCAAGTCAAACAAAGTAAAGTAGAATTTAAGTAGAAGATAACTATAGTTTAAGTAGAAGATAGTACATTACGATACAAGTGGAAAAAAAAAACAATTTCCTTTTCGCGCGTGTATCTATTACGACGTTTTTCAGAAGGTACAGAAGTGCGACGCCTCTGGTATTACGGATATCCATGGGCGACGTTGATTGTTTTCCATCAAGCGATTCGTCTGTTCGTTTGCCACCTATAGCATAAAAAAAACAGATGGTTTTTTAAAATTTCGATCTGACAAAAAATGAACCACTTCTCGCACTAGCACGTGTAAGAAACATCACTGCAAAATATTTGCGGCACACAACAGGTGAAATAGTATAAGTACAAACTTAAAATAATATACAAATTACTGAATTATTGTCAGCCTCCGTAGCCTAGTTGGTAGTGACCCTGCCTACGAAGCTGGAGGTTCTGGGTTAGAATCCTGGCGAGGGCATTATTTGTGTATTTATTTATCACAAATATAATATGTTCCTTGGTCATATGGCTGTCTGTTTTTAAGTATCTATATGTATCTATCTATTATATATAATTATATCGTCGCCTGATACCCACATTACCGCGGGACTAGGTCGACTTGTATAAGATGTCCCAGATATTTATTAGTATCATTTTTTTATTTATTGTCGCTTTTCGACAGCTCTTCTTATTCATGAAGACGTGCGTCTCAATTTAACCCTACCGCGAGTTTTCGAGGATTTTTCTCTGTCACTCTAATGACGACTTCGTTGGAGTGACACAGACAGATCCGAGGAAATTTAGCGGATTTCTCTCTGTCACACTAATGACGCCTTCCTAAGAATGACAGAGGCAAAATCCTTGAAAATTACGTTTTACGAAGTCCGCGGTAGGTATAGTTCGGAAAATATTATTTGACCGACTCTTATCTCACTTACGACCTTTTGTTTTGCGTCATTATCATTAACAATAGAAAAAAAGTGTTCGACTGCTAATTGTCTAGTATTTAAGAGTTATCGCAAAACAAAAGGTACGACCTAAAAGTAAGATAACAGTCGGTCAAATAATATTTCTCGAACTATACGCCTGGATAGATTTCAAAGGGTTTCAGCGGTGCATTATCTGCTCTACTATCTACCACCTACCAAAACAAATGCTAAGTAATTATATCACTACTGTGTTATTTACTTCCTAGTTACCGTTCCGACCGGCTGTTTGGCCAGTGTCTGCATTCTGTATGTTTGTTTGTTCTTATGTCACACATTATTTACTTCCGATCAGCATGTTTGGTGTTCGTGTGTGTCGATCGTGACATTCGATCGTCACGGCCGAGTTGGGCAACTAAACTTATCATAATTCTGATGAAATAACTGTCAGAAGGGTCAAGCTTTAAAACCATCTCGATGGACTGTTGACCTGTACGCACCTATCATGAGTTGGAAAGTAAAGGATACCTACGTTAGGTTTTACTCGATACGTAATGCATTCTATCGCGCTCGTTATGACATACATAATTCCAGTAAAACCTAAAGGTGCGTTCAAACCAAAAGAGCATTCGCTATTCTAACCCCCCACTCCACGAAATTCGATCGTTACACAAAACGTGATTGGTTGATTTCGTAGAACGGGGGATAGAACAGCGAATGCTCTTTTGGTTTGAACGCACCTTAACGTTAGCGATACTTGCAAAGACATGATTCGGATACGGATACAGTTACAGTAGCCGTAGGCCGTTCATTCAATTTGTCGGACCACTGTTTATTAAAAGTAACGCAAATGAAGGGTCCAGGGAAAAAGCATGTCTAGTCAATTCAAATTACAGAAGGAAACACCTCTTTAAACAGAATAAGGTGTGAATTTGCCCTGATTTTTTTAAAAATTGGACATGTTTTTTCCGTGGACCCTTCAAATGTCAGAACTTTTAATTTCCATTGTTATTATTTGCGTTGAAAATGGTAATCAGATGAAAGAAAGTAGCAAAATGTATTCGCCAAGAGTGCCAAGACCCACGAAAACCGTTGGTGACAAAATATAACTTAGTCACGGTGACATCATTTACAATGTCATCGTTACGAGTACTCGATGGAGTATAATTTAATTTGACATATCCTAATGCGTCATATATTAAAATTAAATTACCACTATTTTTGTTGGTGCGAATCATTTTCGAGTTAGTTCGGGCTTGTGTGAAGGTGCGGTTAAACTAAAAGAGCATTCGCTGTTCTAAACTCCCAGTCTACGAAATTCGATCGGTACACAAAACGTGATTGGTTGATTTCGTAGAACGGGCGCTAGAACAGCGAATGCTCTTTTGGTTTAAACGCACCTTAAACGACCATCGAACGCAAAAATACCGAACAGAAATCCATTGTTTGATATAATAATTAATATAGATGCAATATTACTTGAGTATTGATTGAAATGAAATGAATAAACGATTATTATTATTATTCAGATATTTTTGACCACCGTGTCAGTTGTGGTATATCTAATGGCAAATGTACGAGTACCTACCTAATAGGTTACGCTTGAAAAAGGTACACAAAGCCAATTCAAATCACAAACACAATCCTATAACAAAGGTCTTTATTGAGCTTGCCGTGGGACTAGGTAGATTTGTGTAAGATTATCCGATAACCTTAAAATATAGGTGGATTTAGACCAAACGAGCGAATGCTCATTGTATCCTCACTCTACGAAATTCGTTCGTTACACAAAATGATTCGTCGAAATTCACTGATTTCGTAGTGGGGGATAGAAGGAGCATTCGCTCGTTCGATCTAAATCCACCTTTAAGTATTTATTTTATCCCAAGATATTTATTTGTCTAGTGGTAAGCATCTAGATATTCTAGATACGCAACTAGAAAATATTTATCTGTCTATTAGAATCTGTACCTTTCCAATGAGATCATCAAATCATGTCAAGAAAAAAAAAAGATCGGAAGTAGCTTTACGACAATGATGATGATATAAGTGAGTTATTTTCCTGAATTGAATCCCATTACAATTACAACAATATCCATTGCGTGATCAATTGAAAGTTTACAAGTAGGTACACATCACATCGGTTTGACTTAACTGGTTGGCTTCTAGTTTTGGGGTTCCGTAACCAAAACGGAAAACTTGTACAAAGACTTCACTCTGTCTGTCCATCATTTCGTCCTCCGTCCGCCTCATTATTGATCACTCAGTAGAATATTACTAATTGTGATTCCTACAGTTGAACTCTCTATAAATGTATGATTTGTATCATCATTATCACATCAGCCGAAAGACGTCCACTGCTGAACATAGGCCTCCCCCAAAGATTGCCACAACGACCGATCCCCCGCCACCCGCATTTAGCGGAGTCCTGCTACTCCTCCTGCCTTACTAGGTCATCAGTCCACCTTATGGGGGGCCTACCCACGCTGCGCCTTCCGGTACTATGTTCCATCGCCACTCGATAACCTTTCTGCCCCAACGGCCATCGGTTCTACGAGCAATATGTTTTGCCCACTGCCACTTCAGTTGAGCGATTCGAAAAGCTACATCGGTTACTTTGGTTATACTGCAGATGGTCTCATTCTCACAAAGAGACTCCTAGCATAGCCCTCTAATTTGTCCTTTGGCTGACTTTGAGCCTTCTTATGAGGCCCATCGTAAGCGATCACGTTTCAATACCGTATATAATCATGTACCTATATATGTAGACGAACATATGTCACTGACATAGGCCTCCGTATTAGCAAGCTGAAGTGGTGAATAGGCAGGCCACATTCCGAGAGCCCATCTCCTGATGGGGTCGAAAATGTTCAAGTGTGGAGACCACAGTTTGGCAAACGTAGTGTGTACCCACATGATGGACAGACGATCTTATGAAGATCACCGGAAGGCGCTGGATCGCTTTCAACCGGTGTATGTGGAGGTTCAAAGGGGCCTATGCTCAGCAATGGACGTCTTATAGCTGAAATTATGGTGAAACCGATGGAACCCGCCGCGTGCGTGCTGATTCGCACTCAACTAATTCCTATAAGCGTCCCTTCAATTGCCCAGAACATTACAAGAAGTCACTAGACATTACCAAGTACCTATTATGAAGAACCTTATTACCGTATGTGATGATATAAGTCAGGGATCGGATGAAGATGTCAGTAGAGACCAGGATGAGAGCGGCACAGTGTCTGTTAGTGCTGGTGTTGCTGCTGTGGCAAGCGGCCGCTGGGCCGGTAAGTATCGTTGTGCATTGTCATTCCTCATATGGTACATGCAGATCAAAAGAGCATTCGCTATTCTATGCCCCACTCTACGAAATCAACGAATCACCTGCGACCATAAATAACACGGACGTCTAACGCCAGCTCAAAAAGCCCCCAAAAACAATTGTTCAATTGTGCCAAGATGGGCAGGACATAGCGCTTTTCTTAACACCGCGCATATGTCGACGCAACATCTTTGACAAATGCTTATAGAATATAGCCAATCAAAACTTTGATGGACCAATCACAACTATTTTTAAATGGCGGTTTAAGTTTTTATAGGTTGACATTGAAATTCATTACCGGCATTGAAGAGGGGGTGACACTTGTCAACTAAAATTCAGAACCGTTTTTGAAAGGCAATTTAATATGGCGTGCGGCTTCCATGTTTTATTTGTTCGTAGCGAATCACGTTTCTCGCGTAACGATCGAATTTCGTAGAGTAGGGGGATAGAACAGCGAATGCTCTTTTGGTCTGCATGCACCTACACGAATAAGTTGGGACACTTGGGACCTTTTGAACGAAGCGTGAAGAAGCATCTAGCGGGCCAGCACGGCGGTGGCAACTGACAGGTTACTGCTGGTCTCCTGTTCGTTGCCGCCGCGATTTGGGCTCCACTTTTCACATACTATGATGGATTGGAGTCATTTACTAGTTTTGTCAATATCTGTCTGCCTTGTGGAAACAACTTGGGGATGGAAATCCCCAAGTAAAAAAAAACTGCCAGATAGCAGCTGTGCTTTTCTTTAATATGCCTGGGAAAAAGGATACCGTAAAACTACCCAACTACAGTCCAAAAAAGCTAACTATAGCCCGAATCTAAATATATCATCAAATGTAATTATTATGTAAGAAGCCTTTATATATTTAGAGCTCTAATTATTGAGATATTTATAAATCAAATCAAAATCAAATACATTTATTTGCAAAAATACAATGATGTAGGATGTTACAATTCATGTCATGACTCATGTGTATGTATTTTGCTTGCAAGCAAGCGTGCAAATAATTTGTCAATTCTATACAGGGCTACTTTTTCACCGGTACAATAAATTTTTCCACATATTTGATATCGATAATAGATTAAGACATTTATCAAATAAAATTGTCATTTTTTTTTCATTTATTATTATTTTTTATCCTTCATGCAAATGTAAAATTATGGGATTACTAATGACAAGACGTCAACGGTGTGCGGGACGAAGAGGGCGGCGGAAAGGGGTGAGTGACCTGCCGGTCGGCGCACAAGTTGGCAACATAGCAGTTACCTTAATCTCGGTGACTAGACTAGGTCACTAGGTCAGTCGTACGGTTGACTTAAGTGTGTGCGCACGCGCGTCGTGTCGTACTACCTTCAGTCGGAAATAGCTCGTACGAAATGGTTCGTAGTTATTTTCTCATTGGAGAAAATTACAGTGGGAGCCCAGCGGCTATACGCTGAAGAAAGTGTGCCCCACCTGGAAAATGCCAGTGTTATAGCCATGGCCAGCCAGGTCAACAGATTTGATCCCGTGTGACTTTTTTTGTGGGGTGAGGGTGGGTACGAAGACTTAAAAAGTCTAATAATAAGTGCATTTGACGAACTTAAAAATGAGAACTACAGACTTGTGTTGGGAAATATCGAAGGAAACATTCAAAAACGGGCAAGAGTGTGTTTAGATAACCACGGCCAACATTTTGAACACTTGAAGTATGTGAATTAATTAATTAGTGAGAAATGGACTCCATTAATTAGGTATGTTTTTTTTTATTCCAATCATTGTACATAAAGTTGATTTAAAATTTTTAAATACGCCTAAATGCAGAAAGTTTCTGTCCTACTTTGTAATTTTATCACGTTTCCCAGACATAATTTTAAACATTCGACAAACTTCACACACAGAAAAATTCTTTATTTTGACGGTGCTAGCCGTGACCCGTGCAAGTATGAAGGAAGATTTGGGATCAAGTAAGATTTTTTTGCCAAGTCATAATCATAAGTTGATTACCGCCGCTGCTTTTCTAAGCCGCCATGCTGCGTGCGATGACGTTGTAAACAAACAGTTGCCAGTTCGTGTGTTTTGCTAGTTACGTACATTGATAATGCGTAATGCGTCCAAATTTCTTGTTAGGTTTGCGGATAAGTTTAAACATTGGTATTTTAGTTTTTTTGTTCTGAAGCGGTAGTAACAAAAAATGGTAGTATTCTGTAACTTGGACTACTATTACGTATGTCGATTTTTTGTACTGGTGAAAAAATAACCCTGTATAATAAGCAATATAATAAAAAATAATTATAATCAATAGTCAGTTATTAGGAACTCTAAATACAAATATTTTACAATTTAATGTCAGGCATTATTTTTAAAATTGAAATACTGCTTGGTACATTAAAAAAAGGTTTTGATAGATGCTTTTTTATGAATTTTATTGAAGATGTGGATAATTGTCCGGGACTTATGACACATGCCATTAGTATAGTCAAGAAACACCCGAGAAACTGTAATGTAACTAATTTAATCCAAAGTATAGATTTATAGATCTGGCAGTAGGATCACAGCCCCTTTAATCCACGTTTGCAATGATGTCAGAAAATTGGACTTAACTTAATATGTCGATTATTGGTGTGTTTCGAGACACTATGTAAGAAACCCGCTTATGGGTCATGACCAGAAAATAGGAGGCCCCTTAAAATTGTGATTTGGACGCATGAAAAGAATTGCACAATTATAAAAAAGAAATAAATATTATACGGGACATTCAAAATAATCTTACGAGAGACAGATAGGTACCTATTGAGAGTATTGAGTTCTATTACATTTTCCTGGCCAAGGATATTAACGTGATAGACGGATAGACATATCTCCCATAAGTTTATACTTATACTAGCCCATTTTAACCCTTACAAAAGTTTGGAACTGGAAGTGTTAGAACGTCCCATTACGAATCATGACATCTAAAGAAGACAAACAAACCAATCAATTAATTAAAATAAACTTCTTTTTTATTAATACCACTTATATTATTTACTGCGCCCATTCTCCGAAAAACGAATAATACCATTTGAATTTGAGGTGTAAATTTTGACACATTTTAATACGAATAAATTACCAAACCAGTGGAAAATAACCAAGTCATAGTGAACAGGCGAAATGCCTACTGCATTCATATCAGATTTTGGGCGGAACTAGCACCTGTTGTGTCAGTATGGAAATACGACTTGTTTGGACGTGCGTACCTACTACAAAAGTTTTCTGCCTCAAGATAAATATCCCTTCAACGGGCAATTCATTTCATTGAAGTTGCTGAAGGTTCCAATTTCTGTCAGTTAATTAAAATCCAAATAGGTATTCTCGCAGCGGGAGCTTGCCAAACGAAGGGTATTGTATCTCTTGGGATACATTTGCTGTCATCATTCAGCCATAAAGGTGCATTTAGACCAAACGAGCATTCGCTCATTCTATTCCCCACTCTACTAAATTCGTTCGTTACACACGTGATTCATCGAAATTCGTTAATTTCGTAGAGTGGGGGATAGAATGCTCTTTTGGTCTAAATGCAGCTTAAGACATCCACAGCTGCATAGGCACTTTGGACCACCAAGTACACCGGTTGGGAGTGACTTGGATCCGGCGATCTTCATCTGTCTGTCCAACTAGTGGGTGGACGTCCTACACTGCGTTTGCCAAAACGTGGTCTCCACTGGACTGGAGCACTTTTCGTCCCCATCAGCCTTCTGCTCTGAGAAATGTGGCCTGCTCATTGCCACTTCAGCTTGCTAATCCGGAGGGCTATGTCGGTGACCTTTGATCGTCTATGGATCTCTTCATTTCTGATTCGATCACGTAGAGAAACCCTGAGCATAGCCCTCTCGATAGCTCGTTGTGCGACTTACGTTTTCTATATTCGTCCTTGTCAAACGAGCAAACTTTCACGATTTTAATATCGGGTGAAAAATACCTTTTTCGTTTGTGTTCCGAGTTACCTGGTAATTAGCGCTCTCTTACACATTCCAAGCACTTAAAAAAATTACTGAATTCATTCGGTTATGTAGGTACATTTTACAGTCAATGAAATTTATATTATGATGTACCATTTCGAACTTTGTCGTAGTGACAATAATATGAGTTTCTTAACAAATTTCATATAAATAATAAATATAGTTACGTGATAGTTACTGTGACAAAATCCGAAATAATGCTACGTGAATCAATTTAGTATCGTGTAGTTGTAGCGTCCTACTACAAGATAGATAATCATGTTTGTAAAAAAGTCGTGAGTAAATTGTTCTTCCTTATTGATTGCAACTTTCGACCAGACTACATGACATTTTAGGGTGTTTATAATTATAACGTTAGTCATAGGCACAAGGACACGACTGACGTCGGCAAAACGGAAGAATTTAATGTAATTCTAACAAATTATCGTAGGAATACTTTTCTGAATATGCAATCCACAATCATAATGCATATTATGCATTATGTAATAACGGTTTATAAAGGATTCACGGTGATGGAATCCAACAATATCTTGCATCAGTAGCATTATTCCGTTCTATCAAACACAATAAACAAAGAAATAAAACATTTTTTAGTTTATATAGGTATATATTTATTACCAAAACTACAATGTATGTACATAGATTAAATCTAACTAATCTACTTAACCTATCCTATATCTAAGATTGGCCCTTGTGGCATTGTACCGAGGATGCTGGCGGCATTTCCTCCCTGTATCGCAATACTGATGCGTTGTGCGAGGAAGTCGCCAGCTCTTCGATCTTTAGTTACGTTAAACAGACGTTTCGCGATCTCACCAAAAAATTTGCGTGCACTAGGGCCCCATGAAACTAAAGTTTCTTAGTAGGTACATACTTTAATTGAATTTAAACTTTCGTGAGACTTAATAACTATAATCATTAAGGGCACCATTCATGGCACGATGAATCGCTTCGATTGATTGGACGAAAATCGTGGCGATCGATCGCTTTAAAATTGCCAAACATATACGAAGCAATTGATCGTTACGATCGCGCCATACGATCTATCATTTACTCGTTGGAAACGGTACAATAAAATCGCTGGACCCAATTAAATATGGATAACGATTTCCTTTTTTTTACCTATGTGGCGTTATATTTGATCCAGCTTCGACTAAAGAAAAAGAAGTCGAGGGTAGGTATCTACACGAACACGTACCAAGGGATGCAGTGCGTGCGGTTCCGCGTCAAGAATGAGACTAAAATCGAATCGTTGATCGTACCTAAAGTACTACACAAAATCGATCTATCGTTACGATATTCATGATTGCATGGATTTTTGTTGCGATTTCCGATATCGTCTTCGATCAAGTAAATCGTTAGCGATAGTGAAATATATTATCGATTGGTCGTTTCGATCGGTTTGTAACGATGGATCGCACACATGAATCTTACCATGTATGGGCCCCTTAATAAAACGGTTAAACTCACTCACGGTTTTATCTCAATGGGCCCAGCGTGCTGCGCGACGAGCGTTAGTGCGCGCCGCGCACGAGAGTCGTGAGGCGTGAACGCGGGCCAAATGTACCTACATATAAAACCGAAAACGAGACAAAAAAATAAGCTTACTTATAGTGTTATAAATATAACTTAACCCCCTTATTCATAAATGACTCGTAACCTAGTATAGATAGTTCCACGAGAGTTGAGGTCACGCACACATCAACATGTCATGTCATGTACCTAAACACACGAGGAATTTGAAATTAGTGTTCTTTTTTCGTACTGACAGCAAACCCAATTGCAGCTGTAAGATTGACCAAAAAGTTTGTTCAAGGGATTTGCTTCAATATTTTGACGCATGTCATTCATTAATTCACTACATTTTTTGCAATTAGTACTTACTTCATTTGTATGTGTGTGTAATCAATCATTCACCTCAACTCTGGTGAAATTACCTATACGCTGAGCAGTTTTCCCATTACAGTAGTGAGTTTGTGGTAAGTCCCATTAAAAGTAAAAATAATAAATAAATATCTTGGGACATCTTACACAAATCGACCTAGTCCCACGGTAAGCTCAATTAAGGCTTGTGATGTGGCTACCAGGCGACGATATATATAATAGATAGATACATATATATACTTAAATACATAGACAGCCATGACCAAGGAACAAGTATTTGTGATAAATAAATACACAAATAACGCCCTCGCCGGGATTCGAACCCGGAACCTCCAGCATCGTAGGCAGGGTCACTACCATACCAACTAGGCTACGGAGGCTGAAAAATAATCATGCGTTTTTTTTATTTACGTGGTGGTGATGCAGATCAGTTCTAAGGCAGCTTTGGTATCACAGACATAAAATGCATATGATTTGTGAGTACCTTCTTGTCCTTCTTGGAAAACATAGACGCCTTTTACATGTCGTACGTAGGTTTAGGGTGTGACAGTTGATAAATATTGCATTCAATAACCATCCCACTTGGTAAAAAATAACAATGTGAATCTTTTTATTGATGTTTAATATTTAAACTCGTGTTTATGTTAATATTAAGTACTTAGATATCTTTAGATTTGTAGTACTACCATGGTTTACTTCCACCACGAGTTCTACATCAAGCAATTTTTATAAGATTTCCATTTCATTGAAACACAGGCACAGGCTTTTGACGGATTTTTTAAACTGTAGATCTAAATTCTAATTTAGACCCGTCGTCTGCTATTTGGTTCAAAATTCTTTTCGTTGTCTTGTTTCATACCACTCGGTCACGCTTTTAGTTGCTGTTTCGACTCAGTATAATATTAAAAAAAAACCGGTGCACTTGTATTTTTTTTTCACGCTAGATTTTAATCCATACATCCGAAATTGAAAACAAAACATCATCTCATACAAAAATCACCACTGTGTCACGTTTTTAGGGACACAAAATAAGACAAACAAAATAATTTTGACCCATTTACTTATCAATTATAGCTGGCATGTACATCTATGTGGCATGACCATAACCTAACTTTAATTTATCTGCTACTAGCGACCCGCCCCGGCTTCGCACGGGTACTATACTTACATAAAAACCTTCCTCTTGAATTACTCTACCTGTTAAAGAAATCTCTCTCATCAAAATCCGTTGCGTAGTTTTAAAGATTTAAGCGTACAAAGGGACAGAGGGACAGAAAAAGTAACTTTATTTTATACTATGTAGTGATAAAAGGCAATTTTTCTAGCGCCTTACTTCAATCTATCTGACAGCACTGATACCTGAACCTCTCCCCACAGCTGGGCCACGACCCATCCTCCCACCCCCCAGCGTTGGCAGCGGTCTCCGAGCTGACGTCACGAGTGGCCAGCAAAGCTCCTCGTCTCAACATCAAGGACGCAAGGTTTCCCATCCCTGGACCTCAGGATATTGAGGCTATCAAGAAAGTGGCGCAGATCTTGGCTATGCTGGGAGAACAGGTATTGGGGTAGGTTGTGATCTACCATTTTCTTAAGTTACCTGAAGGTTTCTCTAGCTTTATAGCTAGGATATGGACAGAAGATATCGATACGATACTCAAAATCTTGACGAAACAACAGCCTTATTGCTAACTTCGAAATCCGCATGTTTCGGGGACTTGTCTCTAGGTATTGCTCTAATGATACCTTCGTTGGAGTGTCAGAAACAAATCCTCGAACAAATTTCAAAGTTCGAGGTATATGCCAGGTACTATGGTTGGCTGCGTCAGTCGCGATGATTAAAGTTATTTCAACATGAAGGATGAGAGGTTTCCCACCCCTGGGACTCAAGATATTGAAGCTATTGGAGTAGGTTGTAGTCTACTATTTTCATAAGTAATCTAGTTTCTAGATCTAGAGCCACATGACATGGGCAGAAGGAACAGATACGTTAGTAATGACGCAGCCAACCCCAGTAAAGTTATCTCAACATGATGGACGAGAGGTTTCCCATCCCTGGACCTCAGGATATTGAGGCTATCAAGAAAGTGGCGCAAATTTTGGCTATGCTGGGAGAACAGGTATTGGGGTAGGTTGTAATCTACCATTTTCATAAGTTACCTGAAGGTTTTTACGACAGAAGATATCGATACAATAGTCAAAATCTTGACGAAACAACAGCCTTATTGCTAACTTCGAAATCCGCATATTTCGGGGATTTGTCTCTAGGTATTGCTCTAATGATGCCTTCGTTGGAGTGTCAGAAACAAATCCTCGAACAAATTTCAAAGTTCGAGGTATATGCCAGGTACTATGGTTGGCTGCGTCAGTCGCGATGATTAAAGTTATTTCAACATCAAGGACGACAGGTTTCCCATCCCTGGACCTCAGGATATTGAGGCTATCAAGAAAGTGGCGCAGATCCTGGCTATGCTGGGAGAACAGGTATTGGGGTAGGTTGTAGTCTACCATTTTCATACCTTTACCTGAAGTTTTCTAGAACTACAGTCGCAGTACATGGACAGAAGATATCGAGGGGTAGCCTATGTTCAGCAGTGAATGTCTTATAGCTGAGATGATGACCAGTTTTTAGATCTAGAACCACACAGGACATTATCAAGACAGAAGGTATCGATTCTGTTATTTATTTTAATGATAATAAACAGAATTAATTATAATACATAATTATTTATATACCACGTCGGTGGCAAACAAGCATATGGCCCGCAGTCACCCTCAGCACGAGTCCGCACTGGCAGGATCGCCATATGAGGTTGGGTGAAGTATTAATAAACCGAGCTTCGGTCGATTACTGAGTTTATTGAAGAGCGCACACCGCATTTATAGCCCCGAGAATCGCGCTACTTGTATCTAAACATAAGTATGATGTATGAGACATTCCACGCTACAAAAGTACCTAAACAGCAGTAAAGGGCGTAATAATGTAAACAGCCCTCATTCCAGGTGATACCAGCCATCATTGGAGAGCCCAGCATCGGCGGCGGCAGCGTCTGCGATAACGTCGAAGATGCACCCACCGATGCAGTTAGCGAATAGCTTTATTTTAAGTGCATTAACATAGAGATCGTACGATTGGCAGCATTTTTGGTCCAATGTAGTTCAATTAAGGGATATGGTGTAAATTATTTATAAGGAGATAGTGAGTTAAGGTTTGTTATTGTCCTACAACGTATTATTACTCGTTTCAACTTAAACTGACCCTTGGATTCCTTTAACTAAACTACTAGGGTTTTTGGTGAAATGTAGCTGAGTTAAAGGAATCCAGGGGTCAAGTTTTAGCTGTAACGTGTCATAACACGTTGTAACAGAAATAAATATCTTAACTCGCTATCTCCTTTCCTGCACCAAAAATGCTGCAAATCGTACGATGATGATAATTTATCATCATTGGTCAAATAACGTCCACTGCTAGACCTATGTCCAGCAGCGGGACTATTCCCGAAATAGATGACTGCACTGCCAAAATGCCATTCTCCAATCGTATACGATAAATAGTCACAAATGTATGAGACTGACAGATTCGAACGAAAAGTCACGTGCCCATTTCCATACCCTGTCATGGTCACGTGACGTGACTTATCGCTTATCGTATACGATTGCAGTATAGCATAGGCTAGGCCTCCAGGGTGCTTAGACAAGTTGCCAATCGCTAGCGCTTAATCGTCAATCGTAAACGAAATGCTCGCACTAATATGAAAGAGTGACAGAGAGGGAAAACTACGATACGCTACAAAACGTTAGCGATTGGCAACTTGGCTAAGCATTCTAATCTTTTTCGGGACATTTACTTAATTTCCATATAAGTTCCTAATTGACAATAATTTAAAGCAGTGATTTTTTTTTTATTTCAATGATGAAATTTTATTTTGTTCCCTAACCTAAAAACCAACATTGTTGTATTATCTATTATCATACGTTGTATAAGTGATATCTAATTTAGTATTGTTTTCAGTTACCGCAACATGCACTTATTCATAAAAAAGCTATGGGAACGGATTATATCACTTGTACGGTCGGATCTAATAATATGTATACGATATGATATGATTTGATTATTGATTATGCCTTTGACATACGTTCCGAAATGTATACATATTATTAGACGTGACTGTATTAATTACCTCCCGACATTTCGACACTTTACAGCGTTCGTGGTAGTGACCGTTGACCACAAACGCTGTAAAGAGTTCGAAACGTCGGGATCTAGAAATTACGTGTTAAACTCTAGCCGACGAGGGGCCTAATAAAAGGTCTAATGAAATAATAATAATGTATTCCATTTCCCATACTATTAATTATTAATTCACTATCAAAAATTGTCTGGATGAAAGACGGTTCAATCCGATTAGTTTTATGTTATTAAATATATTATTAAATAGTTATTAAGGGGTATTATTAGCGACTTTCTGTATATAATAAACTGGAATAGCAAAGATGCGTTTTTATTAATTCGCGAATGCATCGAGGCCAAAATAGAGGATTATAAATGTTTTATTCTATTAACAAGGTTGCTAAAAGGTTAACGTTTAAAAAAGCAGAGTTTGAAGGTTTTATCCGTATTATTACAATAAATTGATACTTTAGAATTTTTTGAAAAGGACATTCAGCACGTTAGTATGGTACAGTCATCATCAGATAAATAGGGTGATTTTTATTCACCGGCTAAACTTTAACCCCCTTATTCATAAACGTTTGTTAATTTAATAAGCCGCTAATAATTTGTCCCTTTCGGTCTTAACAATGTGTCACATAAGAGCTAAAGGGACAAACAATTATTAGCAGCTTGTTAAGTTAGCAGACGTTTATGAATACGTAAGAGGTAAAATGCTTGTATAGATATTTTTGAGCACCGCGGCTGCTCCGATATATCTGATGGCGACTGTAGCCGTACCATGATTTGAAAAATAAAGGTATTATTAGGTACGAAATTCGCTGATATTGAAGCGAGCGCGATGGACAGCTTTACGTATCGAGTAAAACCTAACGTATCTGTACTTGGCAACTTATATTATGGTACTGCTACTGCAGGCTTACAAAGTGCGTAACGGTTTTTTTTAAACAAAGCATTTATTATGGGACATTATTTGCAACAATTGTACCTACTTATCAATTCTTCAGAAGCATTTACTATGTAACTAAATACGATTTTTTTTTGGGTACATTACATATTACATACCTGCCCTATTCGTAAAGTGGGGATGATTTTTTTTATTTTGCTCTTATCCTATAATAGTGTGGGATATCGTTGAATATTTAGGTATTTTTTCTAAAGTCAATATTTTAGAAAGTAACCGCCTCAGAATAAAAAAAAAATGCATTTTAGACCTCCGTTATCGAATGATAGTATGTCAGACACCGTAACCCATAATGGCGGGTCGGATCACTTTTCAAATATTATGTTAAACCTCGCCTTGACCCCCGTCCAAGAGCGACGTGCAATCGCGGCGCATTCGGTCATTGACGTTAATATATTGATAATATGAACAAGGTTTAAAAAATAAGGTGAACAGCCTCGAGAGTACTAACAGTTGACACCCAGCAGGCGTATCTATGTATTAGAATAGAATACCTTTTATTAAACACCTTAAAACTTAATTCAACACTACTCAGCAGACCTCAGACCAGCATAACTTTGCACAAGCATTTTTACGATATTCTTTACATGACAATGACAACAATTTTGCCTGTCAATTAACCTGTCATTGGTCAAACTGTCATTTGGGCGTTTTCACAAACCGTTGTTGAAATCACCTTGTTATTTAATTTGGTCAAATTTAGGCTTATTCGACTCAGAATCACGAGCTCTTTCGATTCTGTTAAGAGAAAAAATATGTCCCATAATTTTCATACAGTTTTCATTCCTTCCATTACGCTACCGCCTTTAAACATGTATGAGAAAAATTTTAGTATTTAACGACCCACTTTGTCGATCGATACCTAGAAAGATCACCGATGTCGTATTTATTTTCTGCTTTAATTTTAAAGTCCGAAATGTTTTCTTTTAACTTCCCAGTGTATTGGTATATACTGTACCTAGGTAAATACTTAAATATATTTTGTGTCATTGTTCTTTAAATCAGGAATATTTTATCAGCGATCTAAATTACTTACCATGTCTGATATTTAATTGTAATTACCTATGCTGGCTATGCATGATACATGCAATTTAATTTTGGTTAAACAGAAGCAAATGCCAATATTCTGCCAAATGCGAGCTTTAAAAAAAGGAAATACCTACTCGTATAATTACCTATTTTCACAACTGAGAATACTCGTATACGGATTACAAGCACAATTGGAAAAATTTAGTTTCGTTGTCTTTTGAATTTCATCTCGAAATCGTTGGGTAAGAAATGAAATCGTGGGGACGATTTCTTACCCAACGATTCCGACCAACTAAATTTTGTTAACAGTTATAATTTGTAATGTACTGTAAGTACGTTGTGATTTAATGGCATCCTTGATATTCATTTTGGTTTACAAATAAATAAAAAATGTACAGGAAAGATGCGATTTAATTTCACTGTATGACATAGTCAACAGATGTCGCTACGAGCGCTGGGCGCGCTTATGCAAGTTCTTGCGCCGTATGAAGTGGTGGCGCCATCTCACGGTACAGTGGAACACTAGCTCGAACACCGACACGAGGCTGATGCCGAGAAGGATCACCCATTGGCTGCTGATCAAGCCTGGAATGATAAATATTAAAAACAGTCGTTTTAAGTCACAGTGAAATAAGCTTTTTTCGAAAAATATATTGAATTCTCTTATTACGTAACATTTTGAAAAATTATTAGTTTCGCAATGATATATTTTTTCTCGTAACGTTGCAAACTAGAATGCTTTTTCGCTCAAAAGTTTCGCTCGTAGTCTTTGTTTTTATTTAATAATATTTGCAAAAATGATGTGCAGTAAAAGTATGATTTTGACATGACAAGGGATCCAAGTACTACATGTAAAGACTGTCACAACAAATCTATTATTCAGGATTACCAATTTACCATGCTAACATTGTTCAATTTTCTCATGTTAATCCGAGTATAGAAAAATAACTAAAAACACGAGTGTCGTTTAAAAACGAACTGGTGTTTTCATCACCACGTCACATACTCTAAGTCACTGGCAAAGATATGAGAATTCTAATGAAATGATACCTCCCTCACACATCAAAAACGGTTGAGCCATCGCGAAGTTCTCGTTTTGTTTAAATAATAAAAATATATACTTACTCTCTTTTTTGGAAGTGGTGTAAAGAATGATACTAACCAACCGTCTCATACCAGTTGTAGTTTGTCATCACTCGGTACAGATACTGGTCTTCCGATGAGTAGAAGATTCGCAGAATGCTCGTGTTCCCCAGTGATAGGCCGTCTCTAATAAATAAATAAATACAATTGCATGATAGAAAGATCTTACATAAATCAACCTAGTTAATCCTACAATTCCCACACTAAGCTAAATTAAACAGCTATGACCAAGTCACCAATATTTGTTATAAGCACGCAAATCACAAATATAATCATCGGGACTCGAACCCGGAACTGTCAGCTTCGTAGGCTGCTAGGCTGTCACTGCCGACAGAGCTACGTAGAAAGTCAATAACAACACTTAAATATAAAGCAAGAAACCGCTTTGGCAAAAATAAATAGACCAACCACCAGTTTCACAGTAAAAACCCAAAATTGCATAACTAAAAATAGTACATTTCCTAACTAGTGCGGGAAAACTTTTTTTCGGCGAGGGTGAAAGTTGGAGCCCGAGAAACGAGGGCGACAATCACCCGAGTTAAAAAAGTTTTTGCACGTGTAAGGGACGATTTTTTTCATAACAAGTGCGTCAAAAAGAGAAATTACCGCGCGCGAAGCGTGCGGAAAGTTCGTTTTTTCGCACTAGATAAGATTTTTTTTTTTCGGTTTCGTTCCCAATTGGTCAAGTGGGGATGTTTTTTTTATTTGCTGTAATCTTATAGTGTGGGGTATCATTGAATAGGTCTCTTAAAAAGAATAAGGGTCTTAACAGAAATTTTATTTCTAAAGTCAATATTTTCGGAGATAATCGCTCCAGGAGAAAAACAATGTTTCCCCCCCTCTAACTTTTAATCAGTAGGTCCAAAAAATATGAAAAAAATCATAAATACTGGGCTTATAGATAGAACACTTTAAAATAAAATTATTTCGAACATAATCGGTCTAGCCGTTTTTGAATAACTACAGAACTGACTGAACTGAGCGTGGCCCGACATGCTCTTGGCCGATTATTATTTAAGTATTTATTTGCTGGAGCTAATCTTTCAAAAGCTACAAAATAACGTCAAATTCCTCAGTGGAAACAATACACAGCGGGCCACGTTCGACGTGCCTTTCTCTCATTCTAAATTCGTAAATGTAACAGGGAGACAGCACATTAGTCGCAATGGACCTGACTTACAAGAATCTGTTCTGGAACATAGAATCAAGCCGACCCTGGTACGGAGCGTACGAGGTAGCGATGCGGTGCACAGTGCGCGCGCAGTCAGCTCGGCAGTCGGGACAGAAGAGCGCGTCTTGGAGCTCCTCGCTTAAGGCCTCGCCTTCCGGGTTCTCTAACGAGTAGCCAGAGGGCTGGTAGTAGATGAACTTCTCTGAAATGTCCTGAGGATCCAGTTAACAGCTCTTAGAAACCTTATTAAATACTTAAATAATGGAAAAAAAAATTCTTACACAATTCGCCCAAGGCTCGAGGTAAGCTGCATAAAGGCTTGTGTTGTGGGTAATACATAAATAAAGAAGTTCATTGCGTCGCTCTAAAGCTAACCTGGACTTAAGTTGAAAACAATATGCAGCTATCCGTCTCTTTTGAATCAATATAGTCAAAAAGAGACGAATAACCGCGTATTGCTTTTCAACACAAGATGTGCTGCTGTTGATTGCAATGCTTCATCCTCATCATCATCATTAGCCAATTGACGTCCACTGCTGGACATAGGCCTCCCCCAGAGAGTTCCACAAAGATCGGTCGTGAGCTGTCCGCATCCATTGAACACCCGCAACCTTTACCAGGTCGTCGCTCCATCTTGTGGGGGGCCTTCCCACGCTGCGCCGTCCAGTGCGTGGTCGCCACTCGAGAACACGCCGACCCCACCGGTCATCGGTCCTCCGGGCAATATGGCCAGCCCACTGCCACTTCAACCTGGCGATTCTTCGGGCTATGTCAGTCACTTTCGTTCTTCTGCGGATCTCGTCATTCCTGATGCGATCTCGCAGAGAAACTCCGAGCACTGCCCTCTCGCTCGTTGAGTGACTCTGAGCCTCCTAATGAGTCCCATAGTGAACGACCACGTTTCAGATCCGTAAGTATTGCAATGCTTATTGACAGAATATTTTATTCCTCTTTTTTAAGATCCTTCTGACTTACTTCCTGGGGCGCTACAGTCTACAAAACTATGAGCTACAATCCCCTTACAATACATTTGTCCCACAAAACGGTTTACACAATTTGACTGTCTTTGTCTCTGTTTATATGTTCCCTTTTTGCATCATCACGTGAATTGTGAGGACATATAACTTGACTTGGCCTTCTGGTCACAGCAGCAAGAATACATTTGTCACCACTCCAATTCTTCACCGAAGATTGAGCAGCGTCAACATAGTAGACACATTACTGCGATCGCCAATCCGCTTTTGATTATGGACATTTACCTCCTACTGCGTTTACGCATAGTTAATAGGAGAGGCCTACTTCCTGGAGTGGACATATGCTGATGATGTATGTAATGTGTGATGATGGGGAGATATGTGAGGATATAGCTGTTACCTTTGTGTTTGTTCAAGCAGCTGAGCTCGCTAACGGTACAGACCCTCTCCAGCCGCGGCTGAAGGTTGTAAGGCACGCAGCCACACAGCTGCAGCACGGCGTAGCGACGGCACTCCAGGAGGCACCAGGAGTAGCTGCGGCTGCTACGACTACTGGGCTTGGAGATGCGGCAACCACGCTGCGAAGATAATTAATTTTGGTCTAATATTTGAGCCGTGTGGTGACGGCAGTAAGAATACATTTGTCACCACCCCAACTCCTCCTGCGGGTGTCGTAAGAGTCGACTAAGGGATTGAAGTGTCATTTACCATTATTTGATAAAAGATTGTTGATAGGCAGCAGCGTCATCATAGTGGACACATTACTGCGATCGCCAATCCGCTTGCCCAGCGTGGCAATTATGGGTATTTACCTCCTGATGCGTATAGCATAGTTAATAGGAGAGGCCTACGTCCAGCAGTGGACTATCATAGGCTGATGATGATTTGAGAATTGAGACCAATTAAAATGACTCATTGAACAAAAAATGCTATTCCATTTGAGGTGTGGTTTGACGTAGTAAATGATACCACGAAGTCTGAGGTAAAACTGAATATATTTATTTGTGAAACAAGGCTTTTTCTACTGAAGTCATATGCAATAAGTAAAGAAGGGATAACCATGTAAGGCTGCAGGTCTAGGTAAGGTGCATGGATGTTCCCAGGAAGTAGCTGGAATTACAGTAATCTGAGCCCAACGTTTTAAAGCTTTAATTTAGGTTAATTAATATAGGTTCCTTATTAGGAGTGGAATCAAGTTTCAATTAGGTTGCGGCTATACAGGATTGAATAGGTAGGGGCTACACTACACATTGACATATTAATTCATTAGTATATTAAGGATCAAACCCAAGCCTCGCTGTAGTATAATATCTCCGGGCTCACGACCTGCGCACGAGTGGACACGGTGTAGTAGACAGACGTCTCGGGTGGCGCGAGGTGCGCGCGCACTGTGCCGCCCTCTAGAAACGGGTATTCAACTGCGTCGAAAATCAGCACCTATATAAAGGGGAGTTCATCATAGCATCTGTGGCCGTCAAAAATATGAACGTCTAATTTATAGTTTGAATTTTAACGGCACAATAAACCCAATTTTGGCTCCACCATAAATGAAAGAATAAACATAGGCAGTGGTTACACGGTGTCACTTCCCATCAGTATCACATAAGTCCAAAGACACAA
Source organism: Thaumatotibia leucotreta (assembly GCA_025490895.1). Taxonomy (NCBI): domain Eukaryota; kingdom Metazoa; phylum Arthropoda; class Insecta; order Lepidoptera; family Tortricidae; genus Thaumatotibia; species Thaumatotibia leucotreta. The sequence goes on along the minus strand of JALPQI010031646.1, from coordinate 25,159 downwards.
AGTTCAAATTCGCCTGGCATCAGTGAACTGACAATAGAATCGATGGACTGCACTGACCAGAATTAGCGTATAACCGATGTCTTACAGTGAGCCTCTTGTCAGTGGTATTTTCAATTTTTTTCTTTCACACACTTTTTGAAATTGCATTTGACATGTCATTTTTATTAGTCATAGCATCTATTCAGGAACATAACTAGTATTGTGTCTGAAATACAATTTAACTAAACTGAGAGATATGCATGGGTTCACATCAGCCATGTTCTTAGGACTAAAATTGAAGTATCAATCTGTAGAGACAACTAAAAGAGCCCAATACTGGGGCCATACTCCTCTCCGTCTCGTATGCCTCCAAGGATTCCCCGAGTATTCTGCTCTCATAAAAAATATACTCATACCTCAAGCCCAACCGAAGGCTTTCTGATATAAGCAAAGTCTTCAACATCTTCTCTGACGGCTACAGACAGACCGTTCCCTGATCCAACTTTGTTCAATTTGTGCATGGGAGTGTGACGATCATAGTCTCTGGAAATATGAACATGATTAAAGATTTGAACTGAACTCTATAATATTTCTGCTAAAAGTTGCTGCAATAAATAATTCTCAATCGCATCCGTTAACCATCGATAGCGATCATGTCAGGATACAGAACTGTATATTAGCAGGAAACAGGAAAACAGTGGTAGCAGGAAACGTGTGGTAACGGCAGTAAGAATACATTTGTCACCGCTCCAACTCTTTTCCGTCGGTGTCGTAAGAATCGACTAAGGGATTGAAGTGTCATTGACCATTTATTTATCGAAGATTGATGACGGGCAGCAGCGTCATCATAGTGGACAGTTGATCAAGTTAATGTCATCAACAGAACAGGTCTCAGCTCGGTGCTGATAAGACATTTATATACTTGTTATGGAGCTCACTCGTAGTGACCGTTGAAGACGCAGCAGGCCCCACTGGAGGTTATACGTGTCGCGAACAGTTTCTCGCAGGGTTTCTCCTTGCCGGCCCATGAACACTTCAGCAGCAGGGACTCACAGCTTGGAGCTAGCTGATAACAAATTTTATATTTTGTCAGGAATTTTAGAATGGAAAAAAACCATTGCTCCAGCCGAGACCTCAAGCTGGTTACACAATTTTTCTACATATAAGTAAATATTTTTTACCATATTTATATATTATGTGCATGCACATTTACTATGCATTTTTTTTAATAATTATACGGCACAACTTTGGTAATACAGGTATTAAATAAATTCAAAGTAGTGTAAAGTGAGTAGGTACAATACTGGGTGACATCTGGAGCAAGAGTGAACAGGGTATTAGGGACGGTCACGGTCAGCATCTTTAACTATGGAGACAACCAAGAAATCGCGAAAAACAATCTCATAATTATGATTGACAGTTACCTAAGGCACTGGTCTCACCGCGAGCTATGAACTATCGGCTACAAACACGAACAAAAGATACGCACTTAGTTAGATAGTTCATAGCTTAGTAGCTCGCGGTGTGACCAGTGCCTAAGTTAGAATTAACCGACCCAGATATCACCCTTTATATAAAATGATGACAAACAAAGTGTAAAACTTAACTAAAAATTATATAACATTACACTTGTATTTTCATTTAATAGCAATAGTTTCTTTTAGGTATACCGCTTCGGTAACCCGGAAAAAACGAAACACGGCTTTACAATATTGATAATGACCGTTCTCGTTAAGCTCTCTAACCTCCATCATAAGTTGGGTGATGTTGACGCCATACGCGCCGAAATGCGCGAGGTAGTGCGCAAACTGGAGGTCCACCACGGGAGGCATCGTCAGGGTCAGGAGCGAGCCAGCATCCAGCAGCTTCTTCCGGATCATGCTGGTGCTGTAGCTGCGGTTTTTGCTTTGGCTGTTTCTGAAAGAAAGAAATAAAATGTATTCATAACAAGTACATTAGCCAGAGACAATAAATAAGCACTCAACAGGGGGCTACCGTCTACTGATGCGATTCAGTTTAGAACCTAAACTCGTGATGTGTCAGTTCCATAGAATAACTGTCAAAAACTGACAGGAAGAACCTTGCCACAAAAGGGTCACAACTTAGCATGTAAGCTAAGCCAGCGCTGTTCTTCCGTTGTGCCCCAGGGTGCTTAGCCAAGTTGCCAATCGCTAACGCTTAATCGTCAATCGTAAGCGAAAGGCTAACTGTCTTTGTCGCACTAATATGCAAGAGTGACTGAGAGGGAAAACTACGATACGCTACCAAGCGCTAGCGATTGGCAACTTGGCTAAGCATCCTGGTCTGGCCGACGAGGCGACCACGCTGGCAAATAAATATAGTTCGGTAACAAAATGACACGGTAACAAAAAAACAACCGACGTAATATATTGTAACGAAACATTATACATAATATTTTAACTGCAGTCATTTCTGTCAGTTTCCGCAATATTTTTTAGGGAATATTGACATGATTCAACCCTCTTATGCATTCCCGGACAAAACCTCTACCAGCCAACCATTTCTTAACAATATGAAAGACGTGTTCCGAATGTGGAAACTTTTTGAACTCACATATAAGCTGCGATATAGTTCAACTTGCGCTTGCTAATGATGTTGAAGCTGCATAAACCGACAGCAGGGAAGGGTAGATCCTCGATGGAGTGTTGTGCTTTCTGCAAACTGATGACCAGCGGTGGCTCTGACAGCAACTTCGTCAGGCTCACGAAGATGATCAGGGAACCAGCACCAAACGTAACGGTTCGAAGGAGGAGCCTGCTGTATCTGGAACAGATTTAATTATTTCATGGAGGTATAGCTATATAGCAAGGCTAGTCTTAAGGTGCGTTCAGACCAAAAAAGCATTCGCTGTTCTATCCCCCGCTCTACGAAATCAACCAATCACGTTTTGTGGAACGATCGAATTTCGTAGAGTGGGAGGTTAGAACAGCGAATGCTATATGGTCTGAACGCACCTTTAGATGTAAGTTGTGATTTAAAATAAAGAATGTCTATGCCTATGGTCATTTTTAGACCAGGTCAAGGAGAAGATTATGGTATCGTACCAGAAGTTCAAAACATTGGTGGAACAACGTACGGAATGGCGTTTACTCGGCCAACAAGACAAGAGCCAGGCTCTTAAGTAGAAGAAAAAGAATATAGCTATAGGCTGTCATTGTGGCAATCTAAGTTCAGCAGTGAACGGCTTTCTGGTGATATGATTATGATGCTGATAATATAGGCTATAGATAGCTGCAGGCTGCCGCGTGGTGATAGGTAGTGTCTCCACTATGATGACACTGCTGCCAGTCATCAATCTTCAATAAATGAATTGTCAGTGACACTTCAATGCCTAAGTCAAATGTTACGACCACACGGGAAGTATAGCGATGGTGTCTAATGTATTCTTACTGCCATCAAGTACCTACTGCAGTCGCCAACCCGCTTGCCCAGCGTGGCGATTATGGGATTATGTGACCTAATGCGTCCGTACTTGGTCCGTACGCATAGGTAATAGGAGAGGCCTTTATCTAGCAGTGGACTAATGGTGGTGATGTCGGTCCGGCTAGACGCTGAGCCCAGCGGTGCAAGGAAACAACCAGTATTCTTGTCACCATGCCTGTTGGAGATGAGTACCTCTCGTTTGGCAGCATATCGCTGGCGCAGCAGAGCTCCGCCACGGCGTCCCGGAAGCTGCCCCGCAGACGAGCCTCGAGGCCCCAGCCGCGCCCGAACCGCAGCGGCCGCGCCAGCTCTACTTGCCGCCGTTTTATCCTTTTAGACCAGAGGAGTGGGTCTACTGTGCGCATTGTTTTTGTCCTTTGATAAACTCCGTCAAACGGTATTAGGTGCCTGAAAAAGGGCATAGTTTACCACCTTATTCATAAACGTCTCCTATAGTGATATAACACATAATATCACTTCACATCACATCATCAGCCTTTCTCAGTCCACTGCTGGACGTAGGCCTCTCCTACTAACTATGCGTGTAGACGCACATAATATAATTAACTGTATTTTTTTTTAAGTTTTCTGCAATGTGGATTTTTCACTGGTGTGGTGTAAAGTCCAATCGTCCAATGAACTGTCAAAATAAATATGAGAATTTAATTTGTATTATATTTTTTCGATTACTTATTCTTGGACCTGACGCCACCGGCTCCAATTTTACCACATTGACAAGTCCTACAATTGTAAATTTACCGTTTCTCCAATCGGGAGCGTCTATAGGCTACAGTTACCGCTTACCAACGGAAGGGCCGTGCGTTTGTTTGCCACCAACATAAAATGTAATGCAGAAACTTAAATAAAACAGCAGTAAATAGCTACTTTTTTGCGAAACAAAATTACAATTGTCACAAAAAACACGACAAATTGTAGCGAAATTCCGACATAAGCCGAACCTCATGTCATATTAAACCTTGCGACAATTGTCACGGGTTCCGGAAAATATAAAGTAATTTATTAACGATATAATAACGTTATTAGTAATAATTTTATGTTGGTGGCAAACAAGCACATGGACCGTCCGACAGTAAGCGGTAGCAGTAGCCTGCGAAGGCCTGTGACGTCAGTAACAGTGATATTTTACAATTGTCACAATTGTAATTATGGTGTACTGTGGCCTATTTCACCATAATTACAATTGTGACAATTGTAAAATATCACTGTTACTGACGTCACAGGCCTCCGTAGGCTACGGCTACCGCTTACTGTCGGACGGTCCATGCGCTTGTTTGCCACCAACATAAAATTATTACTAATAACGTTATTATATCGTTAATAAAGTACTTTTTATTTTCCGAAACCCGTGACAAGTGTCGCAAGGTTTAGTACAATTTTCATTAATTCTTGACATGAGGTTCGGCTTATGTCGGAATTTCGCTACAATTGTCGTGATTTTTGCGACAATTGTAATTTTGCTGCGCATAAAAGTAGCTATTTACTGCTGATTTATTAAAGTTCCTGCACTAATTTTATGCTGGTGGCAAACAAACGCACGGCCCTTCCGATGGTAAGCGGTAACTGTAGCCTATAGACGCTCCCTATTGGAGAAACCGTAGATTTACAATTGTAGGACTTGTCAATGTTGTGAAATTGGGGCCTGGTGGCAGATAAAATATCGAATTTCCGCATTTGTACTTTGCTGTCTTTGCTAGCCCGCGGTATGGCATGCCACAGATACTACTTTAATATTTATAGCAATGTCGTCCAAAGCAACGCCATATTCGTTGCTATTCTAAATCTGTAGGCGATTGAGGTTACGATGAAAGTCATCACAAATTATTTATTACTCGTATTAGAACGATTATTCACATCACATCACATCATCAGCCTATGATAGTCCACTGCTGGACGTAGGCCTCTCCTGTATTCTTACTGCCGTCACCACACGGCCCGATTATTATAATTTATCAATGCATTGGTTTGAAAAACATCAAACATAATAATATAAATTATATTACGTACCCGTTTATGATAAGTTAACTCCAAAAACCGAGTTATTAAATCCCACTAGTCGGTTTCAAGCGATATAATGTTGGGCTATTGAATTGATTACTGCATATTAATTGTAAATACACTGCGCATTTTTTTACACGATAATCTTTTTTGTACCAAAGGTCAGTAAGCTCAGAATAAATATATTGAATATGTGTTTAATTTGCGTGTCGTGCAGAATAATTAAATCTGTAGGTGTACGATTAAAAACCCGATACTGACATACTGGCTGCAGGTATTTAAAATATTAAATGAATCTAAAAGCGTGAGGTCACGGAAGACCAATTGAAAAGTGTCTATAGTTATGTTTATGTCGGTCATGTAGAACCTGGCAACATGTAATTTGTAGAACATGGCAACATTTAATTATTGGAACCACCAGAAAGGACAAACAAATACGATAACATAATTTGGTAACTCTTTATTTGTGTCTAACATTGATAATATTTGAATTCCAGATTTATAACATACATTTTTAAATATTTTTAAACGGGTAGACAATGGTCTCTTATTTTAAACGAAACGGGACTTAATCGCACATAAATATGATTCAAATATTACCTTCGACGTTTTGAAGCTTATTTATACGTAATTAAGTCCTGTTTCTTTTAAATGTGTGATAATAGTAAAAGTTTAAATCAGTGTAATGGTAGGTATCAGGTTTTCAGGTTATACCTAGGTAAGCGTAGGTACTAATACATAAATTCAATATAATTATTTCTAATGTAGGTACATCTTATATTCACCAGCAAATATTCAATACATATGTATAGGTATACGTAATATGATATAATAAAATGATTTCACTGATTTCATTTTGTAGGTATACAAGTAAAATATATAATGAATGACTGAATGTATACCTAGATCAAATAATTACCAAGAGCATGGAATTGCATATCGACGCAGGAAAAGAGAAATTGGATTAAGCGACACAGTGCGTGTACGTACTTCACAAAAGAGGCAAAAAACCGAGCAGATTTTCGAAAGAAAATCATTAAAATTAATTAGCAGAGCAAATCAAATGATTGAAGCATTATTTATGGACATAAATATGTTTTCTATGTGATGTTTTAATTACTTAACGAATCCAAGTGTTATTTAAGAATTGAATGTCACTTAAGCAAAATGGTCGGAAAAATTTATTCAGGTAAAATTATCTAACCAACATGTTGCATAAGAAACAAGGATGGTAAAAAAGTTCACCAGAGACTTACATAACAAATTCATCACGTTAAAATTATCTAACGGCCGAAGTGGCTTATTTTGTATTCGGGTAAAAATATATAATTTGATAAAATAGCATAAATATAGTAGTGGTGATGTGTATTTATAACTTCATGAATTGGAAATAAATAAGTTCCACCCTTAACACAAAGAATGCAATTCCAAGCTCTCGATAATAAAAATCTTTGTATACATCTTTATATACGTAGGTATATATGCGATACCATATATTCGTGTGTATGCATCACGAATGACCATACCATAGTCCATACCATTGCTTACTACATGAAATGACAATGTTGAGTTGAATCCAATAATAATAAAATCTGAGGAAATACAACAACATTTATATTATTTAGTATCTTATACTATACACCTTTGGTGTGGGACTAACAATAAATAATAAACTAGTTCTGAACAACATTTACAACAGAAAACTGTAATGCACCTAAATTGAAAATGAATTACACCTAAAGCCTTAAGAGTTATAAGCTCACGATTTTACCCCGCGCGGGACAACTTCGGCAAAAGTAGAAACACTGAAGTAGATTCATACAATACAAAATGTTTGTTTTTAGGCACCTAATTAGTACTTAGTATTTTTCTCACACAATTTCGTAGAGTAACATCACATGAGGGGCTACATATCTACATAGACAAGGTGTCTGTAGACATGAAGAAAATGTACCCCAAATTAGTATATTTAAATGGGATGTTTTGCTGAAAGAAAAATTATTTTATTTTTAAAAGTATTACATTTTAAGGTACCTATTCAATTTTACAAAAGTTATTGTATTATCAAGATTGTTGATTAATATTACCTTGATAGTACGATTCCTTTTACGTGTTCACTTTTTTTTCACTGTGGTCGCTGTAACTAAATATGATACTATGATAATGGTATATTTAATGGAAAATGTAGGTCGGTATCTAGTAGGTACCTAATGCATAAACAAAGTCGACTCACTTAGATCTAAAAGAAGCGCTAGAATTAGTACAATGTATTGTGTGTAATGCATTTTGTCTTGCCTATATTATCTCACTCCATATTTGGACGCAGTTACCCCTCTTTACTGTCGAGGGTACGACATTCTACTCATCCATTACTTTATCGATAATTACCAGACAATTACCTCTTTGGCAATACCAGAAATACAAAATAGTCTAACAAACTAAACTTGTCATGTTTTTACTGCCTTGCCCGTTTGCTAAACTAGATATATAACTAACCTTTGGAATACGCAAAAGTTTAGATAAACTAGTTTTACTTGATTAGGCTTTTTGGCGATACTATAGTGAACTTTTACGACACTATAGTATCGCCAAAAAGCCTAATCTTTTAAGAGTTACTTTGAACTATAGAAATGTAATAAAGTCTCTTCTCTTGTAATATTAAACAAAGTTGTCTGTCACATACCAAATAAATACCGAATTCACCAATCACCACGTCAAATGTGCGATATGGGTTTATCCCACCCCGAGGTTATTTTTGGTATGTCATCAAAAATTAATAGTTTATATACACAGCACTGTTAGCAAGCTCAGAAAGGAAAGACGAAATTTTTAATGCCTACCTAAATAATACGCATTAAAAACTTCATTTGACAATTTGTTATGAAATATACATAGGCCAGCTGTACAGATTACAATTATTCTTAAATATTATCTCTCATTCAATATTATAGATGAAGGTCCACGGAAATAACATGTCTAGTCAATTCAAATTTCAGAAGGAAAATCAACCTTACTTATAATATATTATGGTGCAAATTTGCCCTGACTTTTAGAAGGACTAAACATGTTCTTTACGTGGATCTTTCAGATGATCTCTAAGACTAAATATTAATCAAAACACTATGAAGAACCCTGTTTAAAAATATGCCATTAATTTCACGAATTTGAGATATTATTTTTTTTTTATTTACGACAAGGGTTTATGGTTAAAGTCCGAATAATATATTTAATATAATTGAATTGAATTGAAATATAGTTTGGTCTTATAGACTAAACCTTTGTGTCTGTTCATCTATTTACTAAAGGTACTGAAATATTCGTTATCATAACATGAAATCTATCACATAGACGAGAATGTCTACTCACATTAGAACCTTCAAAAGAAATGGTATTTACAAAAGTAGAGATTAATACTTATTTTTGTGCTTAGCCGTGTTGATAATTTAGTTACATAATTCGCCAAACGACTAAGGAGACAATGTCAATCTCACCATTTTTGGGTAGTTATTGAAACTTCTGAACCGAATTAAGTCTTGCAGATATGAGTCTAAGTATGCTCTGACGAGAAAGGCGGCAAAGTGTCTATGAACTGCCAACTCTTCGTGCTTATTACGTTTTTGAATTTAAACGAGGCCGCGTCTGCTATCACTGTTAAGACTCGAAGAACAAGGAGCGAGAGAAAATCCGCTCACGGTACAGACGAGTCAGGCTGATGCTTGTTCCAATGGATCGTTAGACTTCGAGAACTTAATGTCACAGTAGATTAGACTGGCAGTTGGATGCAACGCGATGCATGCTGTCATAGCAAACCTCGAAGAATATGAAGAGGTAGACAAGATAGACAGATACTTGTTCTAATGGATCAATAGACCTCGAGGACTTAACGTCTCAGTAGACTGGACTGGCAGTTGGACGCGGTGCATGCTGTCACAGTTCAAGCCTCGAAGAATATGAAGAGGGAGACAAGACAGGCAGATGCTTGTTCTAATGGATCAGACCTCGAAGACTTAACGTCTCAGTAGACTGGACTGACAGCTGGATGCGACGCGTTGCATGCTGTCACAGTTCAAGCCTCGAATAATATGAAGAGGGAGACAAGACAGGCAGATGCTTGTTCTAATGGATCAGACCTCGAAGACTTAACGTCTCAGTAGACTGGACTGACAGCTGGATGCGACGCGGTGCATGCTGTCACAGTTGAAGCCTCGAAGAATATGAAGAACGAGACAAGACAAGTACATGCTTGTTCTAATGGATCATTAGTTCTCTTACGTAATGTCACAGTAGATTTAGACTGGCAGTTGGATGTGACATGCAAACTGTCACAGGCCAAGAATATGAAGAGAGACAAGACAAGTCCTCAAGAAATGTCACAGTAGACTAGACTGGCACAGGCAGGTGGGCGCGCGGCGGCGCCTGCTGTCACAGATAAGCCACGAAGAGCAGCATGGAGAGGAGCAGGAGAGACGCCCCGCTGACTCCCGTGCGGCCCGCGCTTGAGAGGATGTGCTTCCCTGGAAATAAGAAAACGACGGTTACAAACGGATGATATTCCCATTAATTAATATATTAATTTATATATTTATGTCTCATATATTAATTTTACCACTGCTAATACAATTACTGCTCAAACCATACCCAAACTAGCGATTACCTTATAGCTGTCATCTTCTATTAACTGTATATTCTTTAGTGTACCACTAGTTATAACTTATATTATAAGTAATACCTTCTAAGTTTCCTTTGTAGGTACGAAATACTGCTAAATTAAATTGTTACTTCTTTGGGTCTTGTAACACAGGGATTCCTAGCTCAGGACCCATATGCATTGTAATATTAATGTTGCTCTTTGAATAAATATATTTCATTTCATTTTATTTCATTTAATCAAAAATTCATGTTGATCAAAATGTCTGAAAGTTTTTTGTGCAAAAAAAGAGTTCTTCAGAAAACAATGAATTTGGTAGAGTTAGAGAAATAGTTAGGTAGTTAAATATGTCGTTTTTTGACTTCTGAATCCATGTATTCTGAGCAATGATTAAAAGAAAGAATGTTTCGGTTAATTCGATGGCAGAAGTAAGCAGCTACGTTTAGTACCTCAGATGATAGTGACGATAACACTTACAACTTTCAGAAAGTCTTTTATAGAAGCTAAAACTCTTGTAGCTTTCATGATGGAGTGGCTTGTATAATCCTGTTTCTGTTAGACACATCTAGCTCTCTGTACATCAGCAGTCCCGATACATGCAAGCAGTGTCCAAAAAAGATAATGCTTGGGATGATGGATCTCTCTAGATTACATCGTTCCGCAAGTCTGTAGCAGCCGCTTATACTGACTTGTTCCTGGATCCATGTAAGCATTGTCCCAGAAGAACGCTCACTACGCTCAAGATCACGATAGGTCTCTATAGAGAGGATCTTACATCGTTCCGCAAGTCTGTAGCATCAACAGTCCGCATTCGCTTATACTGACCTGTTCCTGGATGCATGTCAGCATTGTGCCAAAAACAGAACGCTTACTACGCTCAGGACCATGATAGGTCTCTATAGAGAGGATCTTACATCGTTCTGCAAGTCTCCTGTAGCAGCAGCAGTCCCGCATCCGCTTGTACTTGGCGCAGTCGTGCAGCAGCGGCTGGCAGCGGCCCGGGCCCATGTAGCACGTGTGCGGCAGCCACGGGAACTGCTCCTGGAAGGCCTGGCTCGCAGCAGCGCTCTGCCAGGACACGAGGGAACTACTCCCATTTGAGGGATCCACGACTAAGACACTTACCGAGAAAAGTAATATAAAGACAAAACTCTTGTAGCTTTCATGATGGAGTGGCTTGTAGGATCCTGTTTCTGTTAGACGCATCTAGCTCTCTGTAAAGCTCCCGATACATGCAAACAGTGTCCAAAAAAGAGAATGTTTGGGATGATGGATTTCTCTAGAGAGCACCTTACATCGTTCCGCAAGTCTATAGCAGCCGCTTAAACTGACCTGCTCCTGGATCCATGTAAGCATTATCAAAAAAAGAACGCTCACTACGCTCAGGATCATGATAGGTCTCTAGTCTCTATAGAGAGGATCTTACATCGTTCTGCAAGTCTCCAGTAGCAGCAGCAGTCCCGCATCCGCTTGTACTTGGCGCAGTCGTGCAGCAGCGGCTGGCAGCGGCCCGGGCCCATGTAGCACGTGTGCGGCAGCCATGGGAACGGCTCCAGGAAGGCCTGGCTCGCAGCAGCGGTCTAACAGGACACGAGGGAAGTACTCCCGTTTGAGGGATCCACGACTAAGACACTTACTGAGAAAAGTAATATGAAGACAAAACTCTTGTAGCTTTCATGATGGAGTGGCTTGTAGGATCCTGTTTCTGTTAGACGCATGTAGCTTTCTGTAAAGCAGCAGTCCCGATACATGCAAGCAGTATCCAAAAAAGATAATGCGTGGGATGCTGGATCTCTCTAGAGAGCACATTACATCGTTCCGCAAGTCTATAGCAGCCGCTTATACTGACCTGTTCCTGGATCCATATAAGCATTGTCCCAAAAAAAGAACGCTTACTACGCTCAGGATCATGATAGGTCTCTATAGAGAGGTTGCGGAATGCCGCAAGTCTGTAGTACTCTGTAGCAGCAACAGATCGCATTCGCTTATACTGACCTGTTCCTGGATCCATGTAAGCGTTGTCCCAGAAGAACGCTCACTACGCTCCGAATCATGTAGGTGTCTATAGAGAGGATCTTACATCATTCCGCAAGTCTGTAGCAGCAACAGATCGCATCCTCTTATACTGACCTGTTCCTGGATTCATGTAAGCATTGTCCCAAAAAAAGAACGCTCACTACGCTCAGGACCATGATAAGTCTCTATAGAGAGGATCTTACATCGTTCCGCAAGTCTATAGCAGCCGCTTAAACTGACCTGTTCCTGGATCCATATAAGCATTGTCCCAAAAAAAGAACGCTTACTACGCTCAGGATCATGATAGGTCTCTATAGAGAGGTTGCGGAATGCCGCAAGTCTGTAGTACTCTGTAGCAGCAACAGATCGCATTCGCTTATACTGACCTGTTCCTGGATCCATGTAAGCGTTGTCCCAGAAGAACGCTCACTACGCTCCGAATCATGATAGGTGTCTATAGAGAGGATCTTACATCATTCCGCAAGTCTGTAGCAGCAACAGATCGCACGTTCTGCAAGTCTATAGCAGCCGCTTATACTGACCTGTTCCTGGATTCATGTAAGCATTGTCCCAAAAAAGGAACGCTTACTACCCTCAGGATCATGATGTCTCTATAGAGAGGATCTTACATCGTTCTGCAAGTCTCCGGTAGCAGCAGCAGTCCCGCATCCGCTTGTACTTGGCGCAGTCATGCAGCAGCGGCTGGCAGCGGCCCGGGCCCATGTAGCACGTGTGCGGCAGCCACGGGAACGGCTCCTGGAAGGCCTGGCTCGCAGCAGCGCTCTGCCAGGACACGAGGGAACTACTCCCATTTGAGGGATCCACGACTAAGACACTTACCGAGAAAAGTAATATAAAGACAAAACTTTTGTAGCTTTCATGATGGAGCGGCTTGTAGGATCCTGTTTCTGTTAGACGCATGTAGCTCTCTGTAAAGCAGCAGTCCCGATACATGCAAGCAGTATCCAAAAAAGATAATGCGTGGGATGCTGGATCTCTCTAGAGAGCACATTACATCGTTCCGCAAGTCTATAGCAGCCGCTTAAACTGATCTGTTCCTGGATCCATATAAGCAATGTCCCAAATAAAGAACGCTTACTACGCTCAGGATCATAATAGGTCTCTGTAGAGAGGATCTTACATCGTTCTGCAAGTCTCCGGTAGCAGCAGCAGTCCCGCATCCGCTTGTACTTGGCGCAGTCGTGCAGCAGCGGCTGGCAGCGGCCCGGGCCCATGTAGCACGTGTGCGGCAGCCACGGGAACGGCTCTGGGAAGGCCTGGCTTGCAGCAGCGCTCTGCCAGGACTCGAGGGAAGTACTCCCGTTTGGGGGATCCACGACTAAGATACTTACCGAGAAAAGTAATATAAAGACAAAACTCTTGTAGCTTTCATGATGGAGTGGCTTGTAGGATCCTGTTTCTGTTAGACGCATCTAGCTCTCTGTAAGTAAGTAAGTGTAATCTCTTTAGAGAGCACATTACATCGTTCCGCAAGTCTGTAGCAGCCGCTTATACTGACCTGTTCCTGGATCCATGTAAGCATTGTCCCAGAAGAACGCTTACTACGCTCAGAATCATGATAGGTCTCTATAGAGAGGATCTTACATCGTTCTGCAAGTCTCCGGTAGCAGCAGCAGTCCCGCATCCGCTTGTACTTGGCGCAGTCGTGCAGCAGCGGCTGGCAGCGGCCCGGGCCCATGTAGCACGTGTGCGGCAGCCACGGGAACGGCTCCAGGAAGGCCTGGCTCGCAGCAGCGCCCTGCCAGGACACGAGGGAAGTACTCCCGTTTGAGGGATCCACGACTAAGACACTTACCGAGAAAAGTAACATAAAGACAAAACTCTTGTAGCTTTCATGATGGAGTGGCTTGTAGGATCCTGTTTCTGTTAGACGCATGTAGCTCTCTGTAAAGCAGCAGTCCCGATCCATGCAAGCAAAGTCCAAAAAAGAGAATGCTTGGGATGATGGATCTCTTTAGAGAGCACATTACATCGTTCCGCAAGTGTGTAGCAGCCGCTTATACTGACCTGTTCCTGGATCCATATAAGCATTGTCCCAAAAAAGGAACGCTTACTACCCTCAGGATCATGATGTCTCTATAGAGAGGATCTTACATCGTTCCGCAAGTCTCCGGTAGCAGCAGCAGTCCCGCATCCGCTTGTACTTGGCGCAGTCGTGCAGCAGCGGCTGGCAGCGGCCCGGGCCCATGTAGCACGTGTGCGGCAGCCACGGGAACGGTTCTGGGAAGGCCTGGCGCTCGCAGCAGCAATGGTCGGCGAGGACGCGGGTCTCGCAGTACTGGAGCTCGCGTTTGGAGCAGGTGCCGCAGCCGGGTAGCGTTTCGGGGACTGGAAATGGAAAATTAAGGAATACAGTTAGATCGTGCTGTTAGTATTTACATCCATCATACATCATCATCCTATCTCAATTCACTGCAGGACTTAGGCCTCTCCTATTAACCATGGTTATAGACGCATTGAGAGGCAAATAACCTGAGAATGGACCTGGTGTCCACTATGATTACGCTGCTGCCCATCATCAATCTTCTATTAAAATGGTCAGTGACACTTCAATTCCATAGTAGATTCTTACGATACCCGCGGGAAGGGATGGGGTGGTGACAAATGTTTTCTTACTGCCGTCACCACACGGTTACAGATTTAGCTGTTGTAGATTTTTGAAAATCTGGCCATGGGTAACTAGTTTGAAGAAAAATAGATGCAAGGACAGGGCATATAATTATCTTAAATTCTGATGCCATTCGTGACGGCATGGGTATCAACGTCCAGGGAACTATATAAAACTAGCAGGGTGCTTAGACAAGTTGCCAATCGCTAGCGCTTAGTCGTCAATAGTAAACGAAAGGCAGCTAACTTTCTTTGTCGCACTAACATGAAAGAGTGATAGAGAAAGAAAACTACGATACGCTACTAAGCGTTAGCGATCGGCAACTTGGCTAGGCATTCTGGTCTACTACCGAGAACATCGAAGTTCGTAAATTTCGGGGATTAGCCTCTTTTACTCCAACGAAGGCGTCATTAGAGTGACAGCGAAATCCCCGAAATTTGCGGATTTCGCTGACCCTGAATAGAGGGTTTTAGAGAGTGGTGATAAAAAATTGGGCTCCTGTGCAAAACCCGCCTTCAGAAGTTCAGAAGTGGATGGCGATAACGAAGAATATTAAGTTATTTATGAATTGAAAACCCAGTATATCCATGAAAGTCAAAGAACGGGCGACTAGTACGAGGACGTAGCTCGAAGTGGCAAAAGCAACGAAAACGAAGAAAAGTCTTAGGTACAAAAAAATAAACGTTCATAATTTATGTTCCAACTTTATTAATACCTACCTACATGTTGTTTTAAGTTTCAAATTATAGCTTAAGAATTACGAATATACAGGATGGAACGGAACGACGATCCTTCCCGCTACCGACCGAGTCTACCAACCATTACAACGAACTTTCAGTATCGGATCAATATCGAAACGGTACATGGAAAATTGACTTTTCCATACTATTGAACTCTAATCAAACACTTACTTTGTATTGAGGCGTAAATTTTTTTAAAGATAAGTATTTCGAATTTGTTACTATACTGAAAGTTCATCGTAATGGTTGATAGACTCGGTCGGTAGCGGGAAGGATTGTCGTTCCGTTCCACCATGTATGTTGTGCTCTCTTAGTAAACAATTTAAACTTGTAATGAAGTTGGGAATTGTTTACTTTCAATTATGTTTTTAAGTATCCTAAATGTGTTCGTGTACACAAGAATGTATGTACGCCTTAGGCCTCTTAAACTCTACTTTTTTTAAATACATATACCTCAGTCGTTTTTGTGCTTATTTATTACTTATTGGAACAGCTTCAGGCTCAAAAGGCAGGGTTCCAAGAATGTGAAGTGCATTAGTATTCCTGCCGCACTTAGAAATGCCCTTCTTGCAGCTTAAGTGTTGACTCATACAGAAAGTATGCAATCGAAGTTTGCTATCAGGTTACAAATTGGCTACAAATAGGTTTAAAACAATAAAATCAGCAATTTCTTATAAATTCTCAAGTTTTCTTCTGATAATGTGACGGAAAAGGCAGTCGGTAAAAGCTTATGTGGTCAACTAGTAGTAGTGTATTATTGGTGCAGCTGGATCAGATAAGATCCAGCTGCACCAAAAATACACATTCGAATACTAATTTGAATCGATTCAAGAAGTTATCATTCAAATACACATTTTGTTGGCGTCAATTAAGGCGCCTGATGAAAATGCACATGCAATGCGACCTTTGCAGCTCACCGCCTCTTAGTTATAAGGATCTTTTAATATAATTTTGCATGTCACTCAGTCAGTCACTATTAAATCCACAAGTCACAGCTAACGGACGTCTCCTTATTTTAATCACCCTGAAGTTTTCTGCACCAAATCCCTCAGACCCTTGAACACATTTAGTGGAATACTAATTTGAATCGATTCAAGAAGTTATCATTTCAAGTACACATTTAGTGGAGAACTAATTTGAATCGATTCAAGAAGTTATCATTCAAATACACATTTAGTGGAATACTAATTTGAATCGATTCAAGAAGTTATCATTCAAATACACATTTAGTGGAATACTAATTTGAATCGATTCAAGAAGTATTCATTCAAATACACATTTAGTGTCCCGCAAGAAGTCTGTCACGTAAAAATGTATTCAAATAGTGAGGTAGACGAAAGCTATTAAGTTCTGGTTTTAGGACATTTTTACTCCAGAAGTAACATTTATCCATTCGAATATTGTATTTATTTACACCAATGGTACCAAGTCTACGAACCATTTATCTTTTCTGATTACTCGCGCTGATACTCGCAAACCAGTATAATATATACGCATTCGCTTAGATTTTTAATAACAGTTAGTTATTAAAACACCGCAATAGTGTTCAGTGTTTATTAGTTTAACATCGTGACGTCCGTGTATATGACATTGACACAGTCCATTTTTTATTTATTATTCAGTTGCGTTTTTATTCAATACTTCAAGTGACTTTAGGTTTGATATCTATGAGGATACTAATAATAGTATTGTGTTTATATGTCATATATAATATAGAAAAGAAACCACATGTACTTATTCATAAACATACTTTATTTTGTTTAAAAAAAAAAAAACATAGTAAAGAGTGAAACATTTGTTTTAATGTTTATTTTTTACAATAGACAATGGCCAAGATCAATACCTTTTACGTGTACTCTTATCTACATAGTATTTATTTAAGAAGTATATCACTCAAATATCGTGTTATCTTTTACAAATTAGAATTAAGTAGACTTCTGAGACATTGTACCTCTAGTCAATGGTGTACCCATGTGGGGAGTCCGATGACAAACCCTCATCTATCTTATCTATTACTCTACGCGTTAATTCGTAGACTTCGTCTAATATTGTATTTTTCACAACATATTGGGCACATAGCTCAGCATTACATTTACAGATACATTCATAATTCTCGTCTAGTTTGCTACTGTTGTAAATTTCTATTTTTATGACTTTTGTGCCACCATTCCGATGTGGTTTCTTGATAAACGAGTAAACAACGGGTGCTGCTTTCCTCTTGACCCCCGAGGACAGACGTCTTACCCCCGATCCAACTTCACTCTGACTTTGATTTAGAGATGAAGTGAGAGGAACGAAGTTGAACAGGTGTTCTGATGTATCCTGTAATGAATAATTAATTATTAGTTCAATTAATGTCTAACTATTCATCTGAAAGTATTTAGGGGGAGACCAAAAATTCCAATCAAATACCGTAATATAAAAATATACAGTAAGATACAATTATTACAGATAAATGAAATACAATTTAGAGATTTAAGTTCCCCACTATTTATCCATTAGAGATTTACTTAAAATAAATTTAAAAATTATTATACCAATTTTTTATAAGTGCTCTATTTAAATACTATAATGTTTATTAAAAAGGACTTACCGACATATTTTCAGTAGAACTAACTGCTGTTAAAATATTGTATTGAATAAGTTTGTTCACTTATTTTCAGGATTTATATCCGAAAATATCATCGTTATTAGAGTTCAAAATATCATGTATTTTATTGAAATTCGTATATGGAAAGTCATATGGAGTGATTGGCGACTGACAAATATGATACCGTCTGTGTTGATATCCATATACCGCTCGGCGAATCATAATCATAATAAGTTAAATAGAATTGAAGCGTGAAATTGATTCTTAATACATACGGTTAGTCATCAAATTGTATTGACATACGTGTGGATTTACAGAGTGAGCAATAATGCGCTGATGCAAATAAAATATACTAGCTCATATCGTGACTTCGTCTTCTTATTTAAGATTAATAGTATGTTTAAAGCAAAATAAATCCAGAAAAAGATAGATAAATGAATGTAAATAAATAGCAGCCAAAATCATAACCCACTTCTGCATTACCGTAGTCGGGTAAAAATCGTGTTTGTTCTTACTTTAACAGATTATATTATATCTAATAATTTTTGTGCAGTTACGGCCATAAATATAATATATTAGCACTTCACATACAGATGTCTGATAAGGTGAAAAATGTATACTTATTTTTGTCGTCGACCGTTCACATATACCATACCTACCTGCCTGCAAATCATAATCATAATCATAATATGTGAAATAAAATAAAACATACCAAATTGAGTATTAATACATGCGTTTAGTGATCAAATTGTGTTGAAATACGATCGTGTGCATTCGTATTTTGAAGAGTTATTAGTAATAATGCGTTGATGCAAATAAAATATACTAGCTCCTATCCTGACTTTGTCTTCTTTTCTAAGATTACGAGTACTAGATAAACGAACGTATACAATTATAATGAAGTTACTTGGTACAGTCAAGGGCATTAATATATATATACACTTCTCCATACTGATCCTTTACAAATGTGTCTATATATTAATGCACTCGACTGTACGTACCTGCACATTTTGTTTTACATAACTGATGTATTGTTTTCGTTTGTTTGTTGATTAAAGGTAAGTATCTACTCAAAATAATATTGACTAAATATGAAAATAAAATGTATTTATTTATTGATTGAATAAAAAAGGAAGTAAACCCACAGTATGAAGGTAAGCGAAATATAGAGCTTCTACTTTAGGCTAAGTGCTGAATTGCTGATGCGCCTTCGAAACTGTACCTTTTTAATCGCGTCGACAAATTTCATATATGGGAGAGCTCCACGTGAATGTTCACTACTTAAGCCGCCCGATCGGGCCTATTGCTTCATTCCGATAAACAGGAAGCAAGGAAACCCGCTCTTCTCTTCCCAACTCCAGCTACAGCACATCATCATCATCATGTAAGTATGAATCAATGTATATGTTAATGTTACTAATAGGTACTAGAATCATCATAAACTCGTAATAACAATTGAAGAGTGTCTTTTTAAATGGGCTTATTTTGTGTGATCACTTAGACAAAGATCATACTTTGTGTGAAAAAAAAAAAAACTCATAGAGAAATAACCCCTTTGAAAAGACACTCCTCAATTAATAATTATTTAAATTAAAAAATGTTAGAGTAATAGAGAATTATAATAATTATATAGAAAGACACGAGTAATTAGCTACTTAGAATTATAACTTAACCTTTCAAACTAATGTATTATCAGCATCACTGTTAACTACACATTTGTAAGCGTTATTGCAATGACATAAGGTCTATCGATGGTTAGTTATGGGTGTTGCTACTTGCTGTTAATACCTACAGTCAGCCAATTTGATTTCTACTTACTGAGACAGTTCTATAGTGATATAAAACTTTGTCTCAGTAACTAACAACGTCGTAGTCCTGTAGAAAGTAATCTAGTAGTTACTATGACAAAATTTTATAGTGTGTGTGTGTATGTGTGTGTGTGTGTGTGTGTGTGTGTGTGCGTGTGTGAATATACTTGATAATATCGTTCTCTTCGAGATCAATGAATACTTAATAATTATTTCTGATTACCTACCTATCTGTTTCTAAATAATACATAATTGGGTTTACCTTAAATTCGTAACTAAAGTATCCGCACTCTATTATTCAAGCTCATGTTAAATGATTGTAAATTTAATAGTAACATATTTATCTGATTTTCAGGTCGAAACGCTCGAATGCCGAAGATTTGTTCCTATCGTCGTCCTCGGAGGATGATTCGCCCCCGCCGCCGCCGCCGCCGCCGCCGAAGGCTGATGAGGGTGACAAAAGGAATAAGAAGAAGTCCAAGCCTTCGACATCGGCGAGCTCGAAGAGGGTGAGAATTGCACCAGCACCAATGAAGCCGCGACACGGCACTGCGGCGGAGCTATTCGGCGCCGACAGTGATGACGAGGGGTTGGAGGCGAACCAAACTTCAGGCGAGGGTAAATTATTATCCTACATTTCACGAAGGCTTGCGAATGGTTTCGCGCGTCAGGCAAATCCAGATAAAAAGGGCACCCACTTTGTTGAGGTTAAAGTTTACAAATGCAGTGATATTGAACAGGTATCGCCAGTGAATCGATGGCGTCATGCCGTAGTCAATATTAAAAACCGAACCGATGATAATACTGAAGCTTGGAGACACTTGGCCAATTTTATTCACGCAACGCGAAAAGAATACCGAACGTGTGTGCCGTCATTTGTTAGTAATTATTATTGATGAATTTTAAACATTGTATCGATTTATTATTATCTTAATGTTAATACATCTGCTATAGAATACCGGAGTAATAAATAAATAAATAAATTATGCTCCTATATTTACAGTATTCATATTGCCTTGCGTGTATAAATTTAGCTGAATGTCTACACCCTGTAGTGTTAGAGTGAATTCTTTTTCGTAATGTATAATTCCAACTATGTATAAATAAATATATCGACGCTGGAAAGGAGAAATTGGATAAGCGACACAGTGCGTACTTTACAGGAGAGGCAAAAAACCGCCGAGATTTTCGAAAAAAAATCATTAAAATTAATTAGGAGGCCAAATCAAATAATTGAAGTATTATTTATGGACATAAATATGTTTTCTATGTGATGTTTTAATTATTTAACGTATTCAAGTGTTATTTAAGGATTTACTGTCGCTTAAGCAAAATGGTCGGAAAAATTGATTCAGGTAAAATTATCTAACCAACACGTTGTAAAAGAAATAAGGAAGGTAAAAAAGTCCACCCGAGACTTACATAACAAATTCATCATGTTAAAATTATCTAACTGCCGATGTGGCTTATTTTATATTCGGGTAAAAATATATAAATTGAAAAAATAGCATAAATATATCAGTAAGAAATATCCACATACTTAAAATGAGAAATTATTTTAGACTTCATAGTCAGTCATTTCAATTACAAGAGTAACATTTCGTGACTAGTAAACGAATTTACTTACACGAGAAAAAAGAAAGACACTGTTTTAGGTATTTTTTTAACTTTATTCCAAAAAGTAGGTAAGTATGTGAGTAAGTAATAGTTATTGTTAAGTATTAAAAACAAATATATTTTGTTTTTCTATTTGAGATCATTTCTCTTTATTTTAACCCTTAAATGCATAGTGATACATCACTATGCATTTAAGGGTTGCATCATGCATCATGTATTTTCGACTCTATTGACAACATCTCAGAATTCAAATTAGAATAAATCTTTGTCAAGGTCATGCATTTAAGGGTTAAAACATGCAAAATCAACAAGGATAACTCATTATTGAGCCTACAATAGTTAGTACCTACCTACAAACGAGGCACTTGAAAACTATCTACTTTTAACAACCGTACCTGTTGGTATGTTTATCCATCGTATTACGTTATGATAACACTTAAAAAATAGTTTTAGTTAGTACCTATTTCTTTTTTTTTTATTTATTAAAGTTCCAAAAACATTTTATTTAACGCAGAGTAAAAATTGACAGGACAACCCCTCTGCCAAATGTTTCTACATAACGTGACAAAGAATAAAATAGCAGACATTTATGTATGCAAATTGTTGCTAACTTTTTTACTGACATTTCATTCATGCAAGTTAGGATAAGTGACAGTAGTATTCTAATGTAAATTCAGGTAAAAAGGGATACCTAAGCGACATATGGTTCATAAATAAATGTAGGGGTAGAAATGGATAAACGCCAATAGTTCAGATATCATAGTCAAGTAATATTGTCCAACCGTCTTTAATTTTAAATTAAGATAAAGGTAAAATTGTCCAAACGACATGAGAACATATCATACAGTCAGGTAGAAATAGCTAACCCACAAGTGATGATTAGTTGTTACACAGCAAAAATATCCAAGTAAAATTTAACCTGTCATGACAAATAGGTAAAATAATCCAAGATTCATTATGTTGAATTATATTTTATTTAATCTCCATTTTCTTAAAAGTTGTCAAAAACCAAGTCGTTTAGTAGTAAAAAATGATCGAAAGTTCTCTAAATCACCGATGGGATAAGCGACATAAAAGTTGTCAGATGGATACGAAACCTAGCTCATTCGACGCGGAAAAATTTGCCGATTCTAACGGTGTGTATAACTCAATATCTTCAAAAATGTCGCTTATCCAATTTCTCCATTCCAGCGTCGATATATATATATATATATATGAAATACACCCTAACATTGAAGCGTGGAAACATTAAGCTTAATTTATTCACGCAGCGCAAAAGGAATACCACAGATATGGGTTCTCATTTTTAGTTAGCATCTATTATATTACTGATGTTTTAACTCTGTGTTCATTCTTAACTTAAGTACCTATATATTTGTTATAAAATATAAGTTCTTTAACATATCATTTAACAAATAATAATAAATGTATCTTATATTACCTTCAAATAAATTGTAATCTATAAAGTGTGTCATTTTGTTTACAGTGAGATCACATAACCTCCCGTCATCCAGAACTATTTCAATGAAATGTGACAAATGTGGAATTGAATTGCCTAAGAATGAATACAATTATCATTTGAGAACCAATTTACATAAATCGAATTGCATATTGAAAACTGATTTTAATAATATTGAAATTATAGCAACTGCCTTTAAAAACAGAATAGTAACGTATCGTTTGAATCCAATACAAAATGAATACCCCACTCCTGAGACGTTTCTGTGCGATATTCAAAGTAACATTATGAAAGTTGTGGAAATGTCATTACTGAAACATAAATGTATCAAAATAAACTATGAGCTATTCGTTTACTTTACATTACCACATTCAGACAAACAACAATTAAAGTCGTTCAATACAAAATATGATGTTATTTATGGAAACTCGAATATTAATGAGCTGTTTGCAAAAAACGATTGAGCATTTGAAAGATAAACTTACTGAATTTGAACACCGTGAATCTGGCTGGTCTTTTGTTGCAATAAGTCATTTAGAAGTCAATGTAAACAAGTATTGTCCAATGCGAGGAGGTACTTACATACCTTTACCTCCTACTGTCAAAAATACCAAAAGCTGCATTAATATTCAGAACAATGATAATTATTGCTTTTTATGGAGTATACTTGCTGGTCTATATCCTGCAAAGAGCAATGTGTGTCGAACTAAATCATACCCGCACTATTCAGATGTTTTAAATATAGACGGAATAGCATTCCCCTTATCAGTCAAAGATATACAGTTATTTGAAAAGAATAACCCTGAAATAAGCATTAATATATATGGATTAGATAATAAGTGTGTTGTAACAGGCCCCCTGTACAAATCAAAATCAAAGAAAAATAATCATTTTAATTTGTTATACATAGAAAAAAATGGTAAAGGACATTATTGCTTCATTAAAGACCTTGTACGATTAATTCGAAAACAAGTAACTTTACATAGAGGTCAAATGAATTTCTGTGACTCATGTTTACAATTTTTTAAAAGCGAAAATAAATTTAAAACTCATCATTGTTCTGAAATTGTAACAGTTTTACCTAATGAAAATACTGTCATTCAATTTAAGAATTTCGAACGCAAGCAAAAAATTAATTTCATTATATACGCTGACTTCGAAAGCATGTTAATTAATTGTAATTCAAAGAATGGTAAAAATACGCAGAACCTGAAAAAGCATGTCCCAACATGTTTTGGTTATTATGTATGCTGCTCGCACGATTCCAGTTTGAATAAATACGTTTCTTACAGAGGTGAAGATTGCGTGAAAGTTTTTGTTGAATGGTTAATTAACGATATTCAAGAAATTAACAGTATACTGATTAAAAATAATCCTATGAATCCATTATCAAAAGAAGAACAATGTAATTATGAGAATGCTACACACTGTCATATTTGTAAACAGTTTTTATTTGGTGACAAAGTTCGTGATCACGATCACATCACATATATTTTAAATTAAATATAATCGTGAAGTATTTAAGTATAATTTGTTTTTTTATAAGTTAATTTTAAGGCTTCTCTGTATCACTCTCATAAATGCAATAAATTAATTGACTTGTTAAATAATCATTGTTGTTTTTATTTGGTAAGGCACCTATATAAAGCGTTGAAATATCATATTTTCCTCATATTCACAATGAAATTCATTAAGCATACTCAAACTCTGGAAGTAAATAGTATAATAGTAGAAAATGATCGTCACAGAAATACAACACATAGTACATTATTCCCCAATACAATTCGTTGTATAATATGTGGACCCTCAAACTGTGGTAAAACTAATATAATGTTAAATTTACTAATACATGAAAATGGTCTAAAGTTTAAAAATATCTATTTGTATTCAAAGACAGCTTTCCAGCCAAAGTATCGTTACCTCAGCAAATTATGGAGAAAGTTCCAGATGCCAAGTTTTTAATATTTAACGACAATAACGAAGTTATTCATCCAAATGACGCCATGACCGATTCAATCATGATTTTTGATGATGTCGCATGTGAAAATCAAGTAAACATTCGCAACTACTTTGCTATGGGAAGACATAGACAAATTGATTGTTTTTATTTATCGCAAACTTATTCCAAAATTCCAAAACAATTGCTAAGGGATAATGTTCAATCTGTTAATTGTTTTCAAACAGGATGATATTAACTTGAAACATATATACAA
>JALPQI010031642.1:0-74337 GCA_025490895.1 Thaumatotibia leucotreta | reverse complement strand
ATGGAAAATAGAAAATATCGATCTGCCGCAAAAATAGAATCACGCTCATTAACCTGTCGCCCTGTATGACCAGGGTGCTTAGCCAAGTTGCCAATCGCTAACGCTTAGTAGCGTAGCGAAGTTTTCCCTCTCTGTCGCTCTTTCATATTAGTGCGACAAAGACAGTTAGCTGGCTTTCGTTTGCGATTGACGATTAAGCGCTAGCGATTGGCAACTTGTCTAAGTACCCTGTAAGCCAACCATGAGCTGCAGCTACGTTATTAACGCACGTTTGCTTTCATCCATCCCGCTCGTACTGACATATTGGCGCGAGCGAGCCGGATAAACAGTGAACATCATCATTGCAGTGTTATTCACTAAGGAAACCGCCTATAACAGCGCTGTGTCAGCGCTGCGGCAGCGTCGAGCCTAAAAATGGTATTCACTAATGCACTTAAACGACACTAGCGCTCGGCGACGAATGCGGCGTGAGCTGGAACTACACTGCGTCGAGAGTTACCGCCTACAGTTCGACGACGAGCTGTTCTACGTTAGTGAATACCGTTTTTCGCAGCGCTGCGCTTTACGTCGAAGTGAAGCTCGTCGTCGAGCTCGTTGACGAACGCAGCGTCGAATGTGTGAATAAGAGAATAGCATAGCTGTGCTCTTGTCGGTGGAGCAGCTTCCATGAGTCCCTGTCAAAAGTTTTTCTTTAAGATCCTGATACCACACGACTTCCACTTTCTCTTTCAGTTGTTCCATGTGCTAATCTTGGCCTGTCACTCTTCCTTCTGCCTTCTACTTGTCCCTCTATGATGGTCTTGATGAAATCGTCGTGTCGCAACATCAGGTGGCCCAACATTTTCCCTCTTCTATTCTCAATGGTCAATGTCTTTTCGTCCGACATACCTCAGTGCCTTAAGACGAAAGTCTACAATCAATGTGTGTTACCAGTGATGACTTACGCCGCCGAAACGTGGTCCTTCACCATCGGCCTCATCTCTAAACTCAGTCGCTCAAGGAGCTATGGAGAGGGCTATGCTCGGAGTTTCTCTGCGTGATCGAATCAAAAATGAGGAGATCCGTAGGCGAACTAAAGTTACTGACATAGCCCTCCGGATTAGTAAGCTGAAGTGGCAATGGGCAGGCCACATTGCACGCAGAGCAGATGGTCGATGGGGTCGAAAAGTGCTCGAGTGGAGACCACGGCTAGGCAAATGCAGCGTGAGACGTCCACCCACAAGATGGACAGACGACCTTATGAAGGTCGCCGGGACACGCTGGATGCATGCTATGTTCAGCAATGGACGTCTTATGGCTGAGATGATGATGATTCTCAATGGTATTCAATAGGCATCTACGTTCTTGGACTAAACGCGCATTAATAATGCCTCGGCAGCTCATAGTACGGCTACTGAGCTCGTCTGGTGCTGCATTTACGTGCATTCAACATGGTGGCAATTTAACAAATTATTTACAATTTTTTTTTTGAAATGGTGTAAGCGGTGGTGGCTCAGTGGTTTAGACGTTTGACTTTCAATCCGGAGGTCGTGGGTTCAAATCCTGGCTCGTACCAATGAGTTTTTTCGAAACTTATGTACGAAATATCAGATGATATTTATTTTACCATTAGCTTTCGATGAAGGAAAACATCGTGAGGAAACCTGCATACATCGGCGAAGAAATGGGTTTTTTAACTCTACGTTTAAGTCATAGGTCCTCGACTCTGCACTTCCGATACGGGCTGCCTTCAACTTTTAATTAATACTTTGTGTATTGTATTGTCAACCGATTGGCCAATCAAGAACTATGTCACATGTTTTATATCATAGGTAGGTGTGTTACCATCGTGCAGGCTTTTATTGACACCGAGTAATGAGATGTACATTTTTAGCCAAATTGTGACCATTAACTTGATCACAAATTCTAATTTTGTATTCAGTGAGAAGCAATGTAATTCAAAATAAATAATTAAGTAGCGCTTGACAGTGACAGATCACAGTCAATCGCAGCATTTGACAACTATGGTAAGGTAAGGTATGTAGGCAGTATACGCGTTATATTGATCGTTCGAAGGAAATAAAATTAATTGTACGGTTAGTTTAAATATTTGTCAACTGTTAATACTTAAAATACTTTTACTAAGAGCAAAAATATTGCTGGTAATGCCTATTATTACCCTTTCTTGTAAGAGCCCTGGACATGGTAACGCACTGTATATTCCTACAAATAAATTCCAACAGAACCCACGAATTAACAGCGCCAAAAATCAAACTCTGTAAAATTTACTCTTATTTCTACGTGTCGTACCCACGATGTCGTCCTTTGCTACTCGCTACTA
Organism: Thaumatotibia leucotreta; assembly: GCA_025490895.1. Classification (NCBI taxonomy): domain Eukaryota; kingdom Metazoa; phylum Arthropoda; class Insecta; order Lepidoptera; family Tortricidae; genus Thaumatotibia; species Thaumatotibia leucotreta. The sequence goes on along the minus strand of JALPQI010031642.1, from coordinate 72,017 downwards.
ATGAGTCAATGATGTTACTTTATATTTATTCGCTAATGTTCACCATTTCTCTCCACCGTGCTCAGGATAATATTTGGAAATAATGATTATTGTATCAAAATCACATCGATATTGTATTGATTACGTGCACTCTTTCGTGCCTAGAGCAAAACTACATGTACATACATAGGTAATATTAATTCGCATTACTTTTTGTAGCACCTTTAGGTACATAATTCGAAAAAAAATACTAAATAAATACTGACTTGAGGAACCACAATCTCAGAAGGTTATTTATTGTTGATTGACCAAATCCCGTCGTTAGTCTGTCCAGGCCTACTATCGCGAAAATAGAAATTCGTAAATTTCGAGTATTTTTCTCTGTCGCTCCAACGAAGGCGTCATTAGAGTGAGAGAGACAAACTCTCGAAATTTGCGGATTTCGAAGTTCGCGGTAGGGCCGCAGGGCAGTAGCTACGTAGTACGCGTAGAGCTTTGGCCGAGGGTGCTCCGGACGACGACCCTCTTAATGGGTCGAAACATATGTCGAGCATTCATCGACTTAAATGCGTGAGTGACCCGGTTCGATAATATTTTAATAGTTTTCCATACTGTCCATTTTTCCCCCCGGTGCCGTCTTACATAGATAATTTACGGCGTCTATATGATAGAGGTGGAGATCCCCGTTCCGGCTCCTACCTTGTCCAACGAATATCGTTGGCCATCCAGCGCGGGAATGCTACTAGCATTCTCGGCACGTTTGGGCCGGGTGGTAGTCGGAACGAGGTTTAGGTCTCTGCAGTTAGTTTGTATTTTAGATTTAGTTTAATTTATATCATTTAAGTCATATTGTTTTTGTAATATATTTATTATTAACGGTTATATCTTACATAAATAAAAAATTACGGGTAAATTACATTGATATTATACAGGGGTTCGCGAATGCATCCCCGATGAGCGGAAACGTTAATTGTTCGCAGCAGCTCGCAAGAGTGCATTTTCATTCGGTTACTGTGTTCAGGATATTGCGGTACTGGCAGTCCGTTTGTTATATGGAGTAACTTAATGTAGAATTTAATTAATACTTAGATAAATTATAAGAACATGGAGTTTTTTATTAGTATGACTTAAAACGGGATATTTACCATGTAAATTGTCGTAAATGTTAATCCGTGAATATGGCATTAGCAACAGCGCCGAAATATCACTTAGTAGTGCTCAGTAATCACAATTCACATGATAAATATCCCGTTATAATCAATAATCATACTAATAATATAAATAACTATGTTAGCTTCCCCGTTATACCGTCTTACCCGTTAACCTGCCGCTAAATAGCAATGTTTGCACTGCTGTGTTGGGGGTAAGATAGCCGGTGTAATTACTGGCATCAATAGAGGCAATCCATCTAAGTCCTCAGGTAGGCAGCGCATAGGCGATTTTTTGATCGCTATGTCCATGGGCCTCAGTTACTGTTTTCCATCAGGTGGGCTGAAAGCTCAGTTGTCTACCTTCGTCACATAAAAAAAGTTTAAAAACTCATGGAGCTTTTTTCTTAACTCTGGGAGAACTTTACTGTAGTGACACAATATTGTTTTTAGTACAGATGGTGCCTTTTTTATGCTCTAGTGCGAGAAGTGGGTCATTTTTCGTCAGGTCCAAGACTTCGGAGGGCCATCTGTACTAAAAAAAACGTCGTACGAGACACGTGCAAAGAGGAAATTCGTAAATCGGGTCTATTTAAAACATCGCCACACGTTTCGAATTTCATGTTTTTTGGACTTGTGTCGTAATGTACTATTTCATCACACTGGCTTACTAAACTCGCTATTGTTTGACGCACTGCGGGAGTTATAGAAAAGTGAATTTCTTTAAGGAGTCTTGATAATATGTTAGTATGTTTTTACATTAATAGTCTGGCTACTCAACTAATCAATAGAAAAATGCGTCATATTTAAATTGTAGGCACGAAAAGATTGCTTACCATAGAAAAAAATAATTACGCCGTGTATTTCTGTTAACTTTGTTTGCCTAGCACATCACACACCTAAATCAAAACAATAAACCCATTGTGAACTAGCGGTGTCATATGGCACCGACGTTTGTTTAAAGAAATAAAAAATATAAAGCTTCATATCGCCTAAATTGACCTCAGAAACAATATTCTACCTACAATATTTCGCAATTCTGAGACGTAAAATAATTCAGGTTATTTATAATGTTTTAACTGAAATTTCAAGTACAACTATAAAGTACTATAAGAACATTGCGTTATTGTCACAGAACATACTCATAACATTAGTACTGCTTTAACCTTGAGTAGTACTATACTCAATAATATTAGATACCTATATTACTCCCTAAGCAAGGAAATCTGTGAAATAATACACACAAGAAACCCACCAAAGCGTTTCCCGCCCACTCGAATATCCTTAATCATAAATCGTAACGATATTTCACGTGTTTACCAGAATTATGTACGATTTACACCGAACGGGGCCCGCCCATTTAAAATAAATGAACAGAAACACTCCTAACTGATTAAAGACAGAGCAGAGAGAAAATGAAAGAGATAAATATATTTATATTATGTCAACTGCAAATTAAATAACGTTTGCGTATGTATGACGTGCCTTTGTCTCTGTAGTCTGAAAAGGCAAAGGATTTATTGTAACAAGGCGTGTGAATTTGTCAAAAATATATTTTAGCTTTCTGACCTCCTCCGGACGGATAGTATGAACAGTTTCAATATACGGCATTTAATGTCAATAATGACATTGGATCAAACAGAAAAGAAAAAAATACTGTTTCAAAACTCTTTTGGATTAAGTATAGCCCGCTTAGCTTACCTCTAGCGTATTGTAAGACGTTCGTAGGACAGACACATACATACCTACGCGTTGAAGTGTGATTCTTTTTCATGCAATATTTCCTATTTCTGAAGTGTATATCTAGCTGTGTTGCTGTTTGTACACATCATGGGACAATCTTACACAAATCGAACAAGTCCTTTTTTTGACGGAGTGGGAAAATGCGTTACTTAGGGGGCAATTCGGGGGGATATGTGGGACTTCAGACTGCGCTATAGAGGGTCTCAATTTGTCTGTCCGCTTCGATATCGACCAGCCTATCCCTGCCAAACACGTATATCTAGTCATTTTTTTGTATGGGCAATATCGGAATTCCGATATTGACCATACAAAAAATTCCGGAATTGCAAGCCCTAGTCATATCTCGCTGCTGCGTACATGATGCATTCTGCATGGACATAATGTTTTCCGCAAGGACATGCTGGCTGGTTTCGTCTCTTCCGCAATATCGACAGGCTCCTTCGTTGCTTAGGTATTCCCGTCACCTTAAGGTTCGCATCGTCATACGTTTTTTTAGTTCTCTCAGCGTGGCCCGATCCCGCCCGTGCAGTGTAAATCGTACATTACGGTACAATTTCGCATCTCCGCGAATACCTAATCGTCTCCTAAATTACGAAATTACAGTAATTACGAGGGCGTAAGCGTTTCAACAATAGCATCGTTTGTTTTGTTTAGAATTAGGCCTGAAATGCCCTTTAGGCCAATTTGGGAAGGGGTTATTAAAAAATTCTTGCATAACTCGACGGGGAGTGTTAAAGAGTAGAAAAATTGGCTTTTGTGCGAAGTTTGAAGGTCGCGATACGAAAGAATGGATATTATTTTGTAGCGTGATTTTTATTTTGCGTTATTGTTGCTGAAATTCGATATTGGTTTATGTAACTGATTTCATAACGATCGTAATAATTTTGTTTTTGAGGATCAATTGCAAAAAATTGCACACTGTTGAAGGCTTATAATGAAAATAAAATTGAACGTCATACTTAATAGTTATTTATGTGGCTGGCGCATAATAAGAGGCATTAAACATGAGTGTGGTTTTATGAAACGAGCCGTAGGCGAGTTTCATAATAAGATCACACGAGTGTGTAATGCCTAATTATGTACAGTCACATACATAACTTTATCTACATCCATATAATTAGTTTAGAATGACAATTTACCTTTATTTTCATTGATATCCACTAAGTAATTACCTCTAAATATAAAAATTCAAATCAGTTGAAATCACTCAATTTGAGTAAGGATATCCTACAATAAATATTTATTGAAAAAAAAACAACAAAAAGAAGACTTCATAATGTTAAAATTAATATCACGACGACGATACTTTAATGTCAACATTATGATGCACTGTACTCTGGCTGTACTTTAATGTTAACATTATGATACAGCCACAGACACCGGTCTCTTAATATAGTTCATTACATTACCGCTTCTGAATACATAACAGGGAAATTATGATATTCCTGTAGATAAATCATATTTTTTGTGTTGCTGTGCATCAGTATTACGATACAGCGAGGAAATGCCGCCAGCATCCTCGGTACAATGCCACAAGTGCCAATCATAGATATAGGTTAGGTTAAATAGATTAGTTCCATAGTAGAACCAGTAAATAGAATAATCTATGTAAATAAATTGCATTTTTTAAAGTCAAGGGTAAAGTGGGTCAAACGCAAACCCATGTTCGGAGTCTTTCCGGTGGACGATCTAAAAGTTAAGGCTTATAAAGCTTGATTTTCTTATGAAAGCCTTATCTTCATTAAGACGTACTCCTTTTTCATTGCGTTGTATGATAAAAATCATTACTACCTGTCCACAGCATGTTAACTATCGACCACAGGACAGAAAAAGTGCGTGTTCAACTGAACTGTAGAGCCCCTTTTTCCTGTGGCCAATAGTAAGCAACTGGTAGGAGTGTGTAGTAGTGATTTTTATCATACGATTCAATAGGAAAGGAGTGCCTTTAAATGACAATAAAGGTTTAATAAGAAAATTAACTCTCATAGCCCTTAACTTTTAAAATGTCTACCGGAAAGACTCATAACATAATTTTGAGTTTGACCCAAGTAAAATAACAACACTAAAGAAAACAAACTTAAAAACTATTATTAAAATTATATATAAAAAGTAACAATTCAAAATAATTGTATGTAGTTTTGAAAATAAGTATGATTGAAAAAAAATTGTGTTACAAAGTAAAATTTTGTGTAACAACTTTCAGCAGTGAAAAAAGGCGTCACATTTTCTATCAGCGCTCAACAATATGGAATAAACTAATGTCACAGAAGTACAAAACCAAGTTTAATTTATCATATTAATATTGTTTTTATAAAAACAATCTTATACAAGATATTGGATCAGAATGAGCTGACAGAAAACTTTAAGTGGATTCTTACACTAACTTAACTAAACTTAAATTAGTTTATGCCTATCCATTATTGGCTTTTCAAACAATTGGCATTCTTTTGTTTTTGCGGACCGAGTACCTACCTAAATAATGAGGCATTGATTCAAAAACTTTTGATTTATTATTTTAAGTGTGCTTTGGATTTTGAAAGACTTTTATTGATTCTTTTAAAATTTTTAAATGGTTCTATAATTTAAAACAATAACTACTTATTTAAATAATGGCAGCACATTTTTTACAAGTACATTTTATATACTTTTGCTGGGTCCATGCCGATATGTTTTATTATCAAAGCTAGAATCCATCAAAGACTACGAAAATTGTGAATTTTTTAATGCGACTTCTCAAATATTTCTGAAATATTTTTTTATTTTTGGAGTAGGAAATAGGAAACACGAAACTATGTTTTCGCCAATTTCACGTAAGTATCAGGCGAAAATGGAGTTGTCCCTTTCTTGCTGTATCGGAGCTTCAGGTGCTGCAAAGCGACAGCAATAGTTTATTCAAATTTTATTTTTTTAAAAGCTTTATTACATCTCCCATATCCTCTTAGGACGACAATCTCATTGCATTTGATGTGAATGCCTACATAAATGAATTTATTAAATAAACAGATTTTCATAGGTAACATTACAATTTATTGGTCTCAAACAGTACCAAAAGTACACAAAAGTACATATTTTCATAGGTAACATACAATTGACTGGTCTCAAACAGTACCAAAAGTACTATATAGTCAAATAACCCGCCCCGTGTCATCTCCGGCGCTCACGGCATTGCCACGCTGCATCGCGATTGACATTTTTTTCGGCAATGTCCCGGATCAAGGGTCAAGACCTCTCTGTCGTAAACGCCGCCCAATCTCAGCGACAAAAACCTCATCACCATCATTATCATACCAGCCGAAAGACGTCCACTGCTGAACATAGGCCTCCCTCAAAGATTGCCACAATGACCGGTCCTGTGCCACCCGCATCCAGCGGACGCCTCATAAGAAGGCTCAAAGTCATCCAAAGGGCAATTAAAAGGCTATGCTAGGAATTTCTCTGCGAGATCGGATTAGAAAAGAGACTATATAGCAGCAGAACCAAAATAACCGACAAAAACCTACATAAATTAAATAGGGATGATGACTGTAGTTAAAATAAATTATTTAACATTATGCACGACATAATACACGAAGAAATCATTACTAAGATGTAAATTGCAGTAATTTTTGTACAGAACTTCTATTTAATAAATTGAAAAGAACTTAAAAGAGTCAACTCATTTGTCAGTACTCAAACGTGACGTCACTTTTGAGTATTTCATATAAAATTCCATAATGGTGATCGTTTTGACAGCTCCAAAAAAGATGCTGATTTGACTTACCAGGGTGCTTAGACAAGTTGCCAGTCGCTAGCGCTTCAGCGTCAATCATAAGCGAAAGGCAGCTAACCGTCTTTGTCGCACTAATATGAAAGAGTGACAGAGAGGGAAAAGTACGATGCGCTACTAAGCGCTAGCGATTGGCAACTTGGCTACGCATCCAGTCATCATGCCTATTATATTTTGTTCCAGAGGGTTTCCTGACGACGTGTTCCTTCGACTTCCTGACAGACGACCAGGACACGAGGGTCTTCGTTGGCTGCATCTTCGTCTGGAGCTACTGCATCCCCATGTCCCTCATTTGCTACTTCTACTCCCAACTCTTCAGCGCGGTAAGTGCATCCAGAGTTCCAGGTGGCTTTAGGGCATTTCCAGCTCTTTAAGCTCCTGGGTGCTTAGACAAGTTGTCAATCGCTAACGTTTAATCGTAAAAGAAAGGCCGCTAACAGTCTTTGTCGCACTAATATGAAGGAGTCACAGAGAGGTAAATCTACGATACGCTACTAAGCGTTAGCGATTGGCGACTCGGCTAAGCACGCAGGGTTCCAGGCTTTAGGGCATTTCCAACTTTTTAAGCTCCTGATTGGCTGATTGGCATTTCAAGCTCTTTAAGCTGATTTGCTGTTCAGCTTCAGCCCTTTGATTTTCATGGACGCTACAAAACGCACAAAAAATGACCCTCAGGTATAGTCTTACCATGAGTTCGAAAAGTAAAGGATACGTTAGGTTTTACAGTTTTACTCGATACGGTCGCAATGCATTCAATCGCGCTCGCACTGATATGGAGCGAGCGCGATGGCCTGCTTCACGTATCGAGTAAAACCTAACAAGGCCGATACTTGCAAAGTCATTGTACGGCTACTGTAAGTTGCCGCTAGCCGTACCATGCGATTCCGCGGCGTTATTTACGCGCGTTTACTTTCTATCCGGCTCGCTCGCGCCAATACGCAAGTACGAGCGGTATGGTTTGTGGTCTTATTAACGGCAAGTAAGCCATGAGCTATCGACTATTTTCTCGCCCAAGTACGGACATGAAAAGGGTGTTTCTATCATTTCGTGCAAATCGGGAGAATTTGGGAGAATTTTTTATTTTCTTTTTTTTGTTGTGGCAATGGTAAGACCTACGAAAAAGAAACATTAATCTACAATACATTTTCAATTGTACGCAAAATTGACCGATTTATGAATAAAAGATTTTTCCAAAAGAAATGGTAATGACGTATGGGTCAAAAAAAGAAATAACGTAGTCGTAAGTTTAAGTTTGAATTTTGAGATCTTTTAATGAATAACTTGTTATAGTTGAAATATACCTACTGAAAATGTAGTTTTGAATATTACTTGTTACTTTCAACAGTCAGGTGCATGATAAAAAACGAGAATGGTAATTCACATAAAATGGTGGCAAGAATTTAATACTGAAATTCATTACCATAATTTTTAGTTCATTACCATTCTCTTTAGTATGTTAACAGTAAATTACGGTAATGACAAGAATGGTAATGACTTTTCCTTACCTTTTGTAGATTAACTCTTTAAAAATAAATGCAATTGCAGGTCCACTCATTCCCTAGGCATTCGAATAGAATATTCATTATTTAAGTATTCACAGTTCAATAAAACACTTAAAAATTAATATCAAAACAGTGCAAATGGTAATGAAAAAAAACTGTACCAAATCCAAAACTACGCCGCGATATATTTTTTCATAAAAAAATGGCACACGTCCGTCTTGTTCACTGTTTACTAGCCGACTGAGGTGGGGATCGCGGTCAGAGGGAACGGCGTATAACATTTGCAATGCCTACTGGCCAATTCCGTTCTTGCAAACTATATTTATGGTAATGAAATTATTTTCTTTACAAAAAGATTTTGCTGCAGTGGATATAAATATTCCGTGTTAATAATGTTAAACCACTAAACTTTCATTCCCTTATAAATACTTCATCTAAATCAAGAGGTTGAATCAAAGTAGTACATGTAATAGTTATGTAATTCGCTCTCAAATCTGTAAATCTAGGTTCTGACCGGTGATGGTAATGAGTTTTTAGCATGTTTATATTTTATTTATAGGTATACTATGAACCTCACGCAACATATAAAAAATATTTGAAATGAATTTAGGAGTTAGTTTATTTTTTATTTCAGCGAACATGTGATTTGCACGAAATGATAGAAACACCCAAAAACGAAACAATAAAAAATGAACATTTAAGATACATATCACGTGTCAGAAAAAGTGATAGATACGAGATCGGCCAGATATATCTGGACCGGGATGGACAGAAGAAGAGGCTTTTGGGACAGAATGAGCTCATAATAATAATTACTAGTGAAATTACAATCGCTCCAATTCAGCAGGGCGAGCGTGAGACTGCTTTACGAGTCGAGTAAACGCTAACGAAAACCTTATTTGCCAACTCATGGTGCGGCTACATTTTATCTACATAATGTAATACATGTTTAGTCAATTTTCATTGGAATCAAAAATAACGCGGAATTAATATTATGATTCTTTAAGGGCTTCTGTCTCTCTTTGTGTATAGGATGTACTTGTATTTTAAAGACTAGTCTGCCTGCGACCACGGGTGTAACGTCATGCCCGAAACGTCAGGATATAATTAAACGTAATTTAAGCGATTAAGACCCGTTTGTCTTTGAAATATAGGTACGTATGAGTGATAATCGTGAAAATTTAAATCAATATACAGGATGTACTTATACCTACATACGTACATACACATAAAATCTTAACAATTCTATATAATACCCACATCAAAAATACTTTCCCTATTCATAATCAGAAATCCGTCCCACAAATCATTTCTATTGCTGCGTGCGGTCGTCGCGGAAAGCTTTTTCTTGTTAGAAATGGTCGTTTACACACACATGCATACGTACACACCACACACTTAAATACAATCATATGGTATTTTATAGAGATCGACACATACACCTGTGTTATTATATTAAGATCGAAATGCCCCCTTACGCACAAAATTTAAATCATGTGTTAAATAACACTGTTATGAAATGAAAATATTTTCTCTCGGAAAAATGTTTTCCATTTTTCCTTATCAGTAGGCCTAACATATAATTGGTGCGACATTAGGTCACCCTGATATATTTAAATTATCGTCTTTTTACTAGCTGTATTAATAAAAGAAGAACGGATAATCTATATATGTATATTATCGCACCAATTATACCACACGTGGGTATATTTTATATCTATCATCTGAGCGTTACAACCGCCTAATTTTGGTGGCATCGTTTTTGCCGAAGTTTCTAAATAGTGAAACGCTCAGATATTCACTCACGTATGGGTTTGACGACAATTTTTTTTTCGATGGTCTGCTCCAGATAGGTACAGAGAACCTCCAAAAAATATTGTTTTATTTTTCTGTTTTTGTGTAAAAATCTTAATATTCTGAATGCGGTTTACAGATTTAATATACATAAATAATCTATACATTATCTATACAAATATATAAACAAACCCAGAAAATTGTGTTTTATAATTATAAAGGTTTCATGCTAAATAAAATTGTCCTCACAAAACTGTGAAAATCTACTCGTTCTAATTGGGCACACATTTTTTCAACGCTATAATTCGAATTTGCGTCTCAAATCTTCGATTGAGCTCTCATTACTGACGATGAACGTCAATCCTGTCTCTAAATCTCTAATTACAAGTCAGATAACTCCATTATTCGATAAATTAAAATGGCCCTTTCGTGTTTAGGGAAAATCGAAAGCAAAATAACATTAAGTAACAAATGTATCTGCGTCCCCTTGGGCCGTCAGAGGTCAAAATAACAGCCATAACAACTACCCAACAAAAACATGTGGGTAGTTAATAAACTATTTCAAGTTTTGTTTGTTTAGGCTTTAAGTATGATTACCACGATTTCAATAAGTGTAGGTACGTCACCTAAAAACGTAAATTGTTTATGTAACTTACTAGGGAATTGGGAAGTTGTGTTTGCTTCTACATATCTATGTATCTAGGTACCTAAATTATTATGCGAGTATGTCTATTGATAAAAAAGTGAATGCTTGACTCAAGGACTTAAAATGAAACCAATATCTCCATATATGTGTATCCTACTTATGTAATATCCACATAAATATTTTGTGGATCTCAAAAATGGCTCATAAGGGTGAATCAACTTTTATTTGTCTGTAATTACCGTTGTTACGGTCACCAGCCAGCATGGTTTTAATGCAAAAGTGTAAGCTACTTAAACCATGCAATCATGCAATTTTCTGGTGTTAATAAGCCTTTTCCTTAATGGACCATCTCCACCTACAAAGATCGACTTAAAATTAAGGTTTTTTAACGCTAATTGGGTGTCCCTAAAAGATGTCTAAAAGTAAAACAGCTCTTTAGTGTTATTTAAATAAAACATCTCTATTTTAAATTAAGACCGAAAATAGTAATCGATAATCATTTCAGTACTCGTGACACCAAAGATGGAACTCGTTAAGCTAAACCGAAATAACCTTTCGTCACTAAATCGACGGTTCTGGGGAAGACAGCCGAGAATTCTACCAAGTAATTTCCCTCCCGCGTTGATCCCGAAAGACCGACCTAGTTAATTGGCTTTGCCAGGGAACGTATAAGTGTTTTTGTAGAACAACTCAAATCATTTTCATTAAATAGGGCACAAGTTTTTGTGGAATAAATACTAGGCTGCGACCATAAATAACATGGACGTCTAACGCCAGCTCAAAAATGCCCCCAAAAACAATTGTGCCAAGATGGGCAGGAAATAGCGCTTTTCTTAACATCGCGCATATGTCGACGCAACATCTTTCACAAATGCTTATAGAATATAGCCAATCAAAACTTTGATGGACCAATCACAACTATTTTTAAATGGCGGTTTAAGTTTTTATAGGTTGACATTGAAATTCATTACCGTGACGCATTGAAGAGGGGGTGGCACTTGTCAACTAAAATTCAGGACCGTTTATGAAAGGCAATTTAATACGGCGTGCGGCTTCCATGTTTTATTTGTTCGTAGATACTAGGTGATTTTTATTCGCCAGCTAAACTTTAGGAGGTTAATTCTGAGGTCATTTTGGTGAACTTTTACTATGGGACCGACATCCGATACGAGACCAAAAATTATTTATACAAACTCTGATATTACCAAGCGACGATATATATAATAGATAGATACATATAGATACTTAAATACATAGACAGCCATGACCAAGGAACAAATACTAGTGACAAATAAATACACAAATAATGCCCTCGCCGGGATTCGAACCCGGAACCTCCAGCTTCATAGGCAGGATCACTACCAACTAGGCTATGGAGGCTGACTATGCTAATAATGGACAAACAGCCATTTACAGTTTCTCGTCAGTATTTTTTACAGTATAATACAGTCAAGTGCAGAAATATGTATTAAAAGAATTTTCTTAAAACTATGTTACGACGTTCTTATCACACAGAATTAAATTTAAGCGCACTGGGACATATTTTTGAGCATTTTTATATACACCTTATTTTGTTTTGTACCTATTTGACTCAACCGCGCCGCCATTTTTAGAGTTTTCAGACCCCCTGGGGTCCAACCCACACTTTGATAAACATAGCAGTAAAAAAACGTCGTTTAGAATCAGACAAATTTGTTTTCGTGATGGTTAGCGGTAAAAATACGGAAATTAGGTCCGGGAATACTTTACCTCTCTAGTGAGTAGTAAAATGAGAACTCGATTAGAATACGAAGAATGTCGTGAATTTACAATGTTTGTGTAACTATTTTAAATGGTACTTACTATGGAAATATTTCCGATTTCCCCATACTGGCCCACTTGAAAAACACTCTGTAGGTATAGAAATAAATTTTAGTGGAACAAATCAAATATTTTATTAAATTGTGTTTGTGGGCATTAGTAGTATGACTTAAAACGGAATATTTGCCATGTAGGTAAATTGAAATTATTGAGCACCCAATATTTAGTTACTCCGTGAACATAGTATTTGCAACAGTGCATTAATTTTATATTTATTAATAAATTGCATTAATTGCAATTTACATGATAAATATCTCGTATTAAGTCATACTAATAAGGTTTTGTTGGAGACAAAAAATAACACTTTCATTGCGGACGAGTGCTACGCGCTACGCTCGTAGCCGATCCCGTGATTTTTCCGCTTTGTAGCGAAAATGGACCTCCCACAGAGAACTCCCCTCGGGAGTTCCGCGCGCTCAAAGTGTTAACTATTGTTAGCTTTAAGACTTATGATGATTAAGACTTATGACCAGAGATCGGACAAATGTGCGTCATTGTTCGCAATAATATGGACATAACTCCAAATTTGATTAAATGAATATTGAAACGAATCATTTCCTGAAATTTTATTTCGAAGCTTTGAATAGACAATTTACAAAGGTTTTCATAGTTACCGGTGCTAAATAGGTAATTTTCTGAAAAATATTAATTATTCAGTCAACTTTGGAGTCATGTTCATATTATTGCGAACAATGACGCACATTTGTCCGATCTCTGCTTATGACTATTAAAGGGGTTTGAATAAAAACAAGAGAGTCTGACCTTCACAACTAATTAGTAGCTAACTTATGTTTGGCCCTTTCTACCAAACGTAAACGTCAAAACGACAGAAAAGGACAAACGCATAATTGATGGCCATTAGACGACATTTCGTAAATTTAATGAAAAGGTACACCGAGCGGACGTCCCGTTCGACCTTGCTTGTGTCTGGGACATACGCAGAGATACCTACGATACCTAATACCCACCGGGCAGCTAAGGATTTGTACCTAAAGTATTCAATGAGGGTCTGAAATGACGTTCACCAGGGCGGCAGCACTGATGAGTCAGGTCCAGAAACTTGGCTAAATTCCGAGAGCGCCTATACAGGGTGTTCCACGACCCACTGAAAACCTTGAACGGGGTGATTTGGTAGGTTAAACTGAATAACTTTTACTATGGAGCTAACCCAGAAATCTCAAAAAAATTGCCTTTTTCATATAAAATGTCGTGATCAATCGGTCAAAATGTATGAAAAAGACTTTTTTTTTAGATTTCGTTATTGTCCCCATATTAAAAGTTGTTCAGTATAGCCTACTAAATCACCCCGTTCAAGGTTTTCAGGGGCTCGTGGAACACCCTGTAGTTTCGTGTTTAAATGTTTTGTATGAGTTAATAAAATTGTATAAAAAAATAAAAATACCTTCTAGTTAGTTTTTCTTTGGAGCTAGATAATTGTGATTCTTAGCGGGGTCTTACGGCTAAGTGGCGCCAACTAGTGGCATTGATGAGGCACGCGTTTATCAAAAAAAACAAAATAGTTAGTTAGGTAAGGCTGAAACACCGGATGCGTGATGACGAGCGCATGTGTGTGGTGCGCGCTTTGTAGCGTCGGAAATATCATAATAGATAACACACCGCTTGCACGTCACGCGCACGTGTACGTCACGCAAGTGGTATGCTATCAAATATGACATTTACATACGCTACAACGCGCATGTACCGCATACGCGCACGTGCTGCATACGCATCCGTGTGGCTCGGCCTTTTTTTTTAATTTATTTTAAAAGTCCTTTGTAAACAATACATATCGGGCCTGTATAAAAACTCTTATAAAATACAAACACAATAAAAACAACTAATTAGGTAATACTATTTAAGCACAACGTCAGCTAATTTATACACCATTTGTGCGGTTTCTGAGGTTGGTTCAGCAAGAATGTGTAACAAGGCTTGGCCTTTAAAATAATAAATAATGACAGTCGTAACTCAATTTTAATTTGTAAAATCGAAGGTTCCAAAAATTGTGTCCAATTTTTTTTTACTTACGTTCTTCGATATCACTGAGAATTGTGAATATTTTTTTCCTAACTAGTGCGCAGAAACGATCTTTGCGCACGCTTCGGGCGCGGTAATTTCTCTTTTTGACGCACTTGTTATGAAAAAAATCGTCCCTAACACGTGCAAAAACTTTTTTTTAACTCGGGTGATTGTCGCCCTCGTTTCACATAATGAAGGAAGAACAACTACGGAGCCCTATAGCACAAACTTTCTGCCTCGCACAGCTAAACTGTGGAAAGACGCGGTATTTTCGGGACTTTACAATCTTCAAACCTTTAAGAAACATGTGTACTTGTGAGTTGTGACCCAGGCTGGTGTTGCAGCTGTTCATAAGCGGCAGGAATTGCGCCCATCAGCCGATCCGTCTGCTCGTTTGCCTCCATAATAATCATGAAATAAAAAAAAAACCGACTTCTACCGATTTCTACAAGATCCCATCATCAGACCTCGAATTGGTGCCAACAAGGTGCTTAGACAAGTTACCAATCGCTAACGCTTAATCGTCAATCGTAAACAAAAGGCAGCTAACTGTCTTTGTCGCGCTAATATGAAAGAGTGATAGAGAGGGAAAACTACGATAAGCTCCTAAGCGTTATGCCGCGGCCACGACATTGGTCTAAGGCGACCGGCTTAGCAGAAAACCATACGTACGAGAGAGAGTACCCATATCGGCATCCCGCTCCAACTCATAGATTCGCTCGCCGCTGGTCGCCTTAGAAAGGCCCGCCACGAAATTGGTCTAAGGCTTAGACCAATGTCGTGGCCGGGCCTTTAGCGATTGGCAACTTGGCTAAGCATCCTGTATCATCTCGGGGTTAACAATAATATTCGATTGAAAAAAATGTACGGTTCTCATAAATATCGAGTAACATACATAAAAAATCGTAGAATTGAGAACCTCCTTTTAAGTCGGTCAAAAAAGAAAACTTTATTTTACTCGACAAGATAGTAACAAGTTGAATACATAATAAGTATTTTCATCAATGGATAAGTAAGCTTTGCAAGTCGTTTAAAGTTTAAAACAGTTTAGTTTGGATTCCGTTCGGCTGTCGGGCGCACAACTTCGACTCGCTAGTTTTTTAATATTCTTAACTTTGCCAAGATTTCTGCATTCCGTACAATTCGTACATTTGATTAGGATGTTAGGTAAAGATTAACCCCCTCATTCATAAACGTCTGCTAACTTAAGAAGCTGCTAAGTATTATTTGTCCCTTTTGCTATTATCAGAGATCGGACAAATGTGCGTCATTGTTCGCAATAATATGGTCATAACACCAAAGTTGATTGAATAATTAATCATTTAATCATTTTCAGTCAAATATCTATTTGACACCGGTAACTATGAAAACGTTTGTAAATAGTCACCTCAAATCTTAGAAAACAAATTCCATAAAATATTCCTTGAATTATTCATTTAATCAACTTTGGAGTCATGTACATATTATTGCGTACAGTGACGCACATTTGTCCGTTCTCTGGCTATTATGGACATATTGTTAAGACCGAAAAGGGACAAAAAATTATTAGCAATATTATTATTAATAATAAGCACACACCTACATAATAAATAAAATAAAAATAAAATAAAAATCGTTTATTTCGGACCACATAAAATAATCCATATATATATGTTAGTAACATTAATTTGAGATAAAACTTAAGAGTCCTAGGGGTTAGTAATTAATTGTAAATACAAATACCAGTAAAAGGGACCTACTTGTCCCTTCCTATGACCACATTTACCCAATACTTGGTCAGCGGGCAGTCTAGACGCTCAGCTATACATTTCAGCATGCTATTGCTGCTGCCTCTTACTCTGCTCAGTAATGACGCTATTCTTTTGCGGCGGATGGCAAAAAAGTCATCCGTACTTGCTTCAGCAAACATGCCAGAAGCGCTGCAATGTTTTGGCAACCTCAATAGCATCCTGAGTATGTTATTGTACTGGATGCGTATTGTGTTATAGGCTCGCTGAGTAAATTTCACCCACAGGCTGCACTGTACAATTGTGGGAAGATCAAAAACAATTATTTTTATAGTGAAATATTCATAAATACATTTGTAACGTACCCCAGTACTCCACCATAACATCAGAAGAATACAGAAGAAAACGCTACACGACCTTAGCTTAAAGGTTAGTCAAACATATATTGACCAAAAATCTATCTCTGAGAAAGGTGAACAACACAGAACAAAAATAACGTAGAAGCGGCTTATACCCCGATTCTCGAGAGAACCGATGTCGCCACACTCACACTGGCGCAAACATGCACACAGACGTATCTGAAAGCTTATTGGTTATAAAATCTTTTACAAAAATAAACTTTATTTCGAATGCGACAAAAGCAAAATTATACTACTCGTTTTATTACTTACGACGTTTCACTTGCTACTACTAACTTGCAAAGAGAGTGTTGCCATCTAGCGTCGAGTAGCATAACTGTGTTTATAACTAAAACTCAATAGTTCAGCAACTCCCCAATAGATGGCGAATCCTTGTTCTCTCTCCCACATACGTGGCATTTCCCAAGAGTAAAAGAGATAGGCTGCTTTTTGCACGTTATGGCTAACGAGCGTCATAGTGCTGTGCAAGAGTCGGTATTATATCGATAAAATATATATAATGATATATATATGAAGTAATAGTACATTGGGTGTCTAGGGAGGTAATTACGGTATTACTAACTAGAGTGTTAGATTTTAATGACTCTAGTTAGTATTCCGCTTACCGACCGTGATGCATACAATAATTTTCATCACACTTCTAAGCAAAAAAGATTGTTTTAAGACAAAATATTGTTAAATGACGTACCAACTTTTCTATAACTCCCTAGGGAATACTCCCGCGATGCATGCAAGCAATGGGGCGCTTACAAAGCAAGTGTGATGAAAATGTACATTTCTTCGATTTGCTTTGGTTTTTCATCATCATCATCATATCAGCCGAAAGACGTCCACTGCTGAACATAGGCCTCCCCCAAAGATTGCCACAATGACCGGTGCTGCACCACCCGCATCCAGCGGACTCCTGCGACCTTCACCAGGTCATCAGTCCACCTTGTGGTGGGCCTACCCACGCTACGCCTTCCGGTACGTGGCCGCCACTCAAGAACCTAACCGCCCCAACGGCCATCGGTTCTTCGCGCAATGTGCCCCGCCCACTACCACTTCAGTTTAGCGATTCGGAGAGCTATATGCTCATGCTCACAGTAAGTAAGGCTGAGATGATGATGATGACGATGACATTCGGGCGGACATGGTGAAACTATTATTTGGCAACGAAACCTTAATATCTACAATATTATAATATTATGATAAGCAGACCTACACTCAGCAGCTAGCAGCAAAAGGCTGAGATGATGATGATGATGACTTCAACAGTCGGGCAGACATAGCAAAACTATAATTTGACAATAGAACCTTATCATTCACAATATTATAATATGAGGATGTGGGGATCTATCTATACTAAGCAGTAGGTAAGGTAGTAGTCTTAGGTGATGACGATAATGATGACAATGACAGTCGGGTGGACATAGCGAAACTATGATTTGGCAACGAAGCCCTAATATCCACAATATTATAATTGGATGACATGCAGGCCTACGCTCAGCAGCTGGCAGCAAAAGGTTGAGATGATGATGATGATGACGATGACAGTCGGGCGGACATGGCGAAACTATAATTTGGCCACGAAACCTTAATATCCACAATATTATAATATGATGATACGTAGACCTACGCTCAGCAGCTGGCAGCAAAAGGTTGAGATGATGATGATGATGACGATGACAGTCGGAAACCCGATTAAATAAATAAAGATTATAGAGAACATGTTTAATTTGTTTCACTTAATCGGCTCAAGACAACTAATGTAGGTATATCAACGAAATAAAATATCGATATCGATACCTTTTTGGACCCTTTCCTCGCATTGGCCGCTACTCAGCCTATCGTTCCGAAATTCTAGAAATTTCCATAGTTTCATGCCAAATAAAAAACGACCTTATTATCGGCATATAAAGTTGTTTCTTATTTAGTGTAGTACAAACATCTTGCAGGAGACGAAATATTTTAGAAAATATTAAAATATTAACAAATTAAGAATTTCCGGTGGTATGAAATACCTTCATTGGTGAGGTTTGACTTCTGGCTGTTACTTTTACATCCCAAAACGGCACAAAAAGGCACATTTGCACATTCTTTTTCGGATTTATTCGAAAATGATCTCACGTGAGCGCGCTTAGAGAACTGACGGCCTACTGTGGTTAACTTTTGTGCAGGTAAGCCTTGCGCTGCTTACTATTGCCACACGCGCTGCGCTTACATTACGCTTCTACTGTTTTTTCTGTTTTGTGGTGAACAACTATTATTGAGAAAGAATACGTCCAAAAACAGTAAAAAATACAGGGATTGAAAACAGCGCCATCTAGCGGTTCACACAAAAACCTCGTGTAAAGCTAACAGAAAGATCGATATACGGCTTTCCATTATAGTTACGCTACTCGCCACAAGAGGGCATAAAACTTGAAATTTAAAAATCTTAAAATGAATTGCAAAGCGTGCCCAAATCCAATCGAAAGTAAACTCCAGCTACTAAAATGTGTCGGATGTGCAGACACCTACCACTATAAGTGTCTGGGTATGCCCACGGCTTATTTTATAGAAAAAACGCTAGAGCTACAAAAGGCCTGGCGCTGCCCAGCTTGCACAAATATAACCATGCGGCGAAAAAATGACAACACGCCCGTAAGGAAAGCATTTGAGATCCCAACGCTAAATGATACCTGCATGTCAGTCGATGACCTTCTAGGACACCCACCCAGCCCGGCTAGCCCGACACAGAGCGATCCAAACTTAAGCATTTACGGGGATACTTTAAACTCCCGAATACACAGTGAAAGCCAGCAAGGGGTGACAATAGAACAAATTAGCGCCTTGTTGGACACAAAACTAAAGCATAACAACAGCGTTATCTTGACGGACATGAAATCTTTATTATTCCAAGAAATCGACACAGCCATCAAAAAAATTCAATTAGAATTTCAGCAAAAAAATGACGACATCTTAACGCAACACAAAAGTATTGCGATACAAATAATAAACACGAATAAAAAAATAGAAGAATTAGAATTAAAAAACCAGAAGCTAAGCAATGAAATTTCTGCCCTACAGTCTTGTTTGGCCTTAGGGCCAAACACGAACAAACACCAGGACAAAAAAACATTCGTGCTATATGGACTGGATGAGTTTTATGAAGAAACTGAATACGATATTTATCCACGCATTAACCATATGTTTAATGATATTTTAAACATTCAAATCAACGGATTCATAGAAAATGTGAGGAGAGTGGGGAAAAATGGAAATCGTCGGCCGCTCATTATTCAGCTCTTAAGTGAGCGAATGCGACGATATGTGCTAGAAAACGCACACTACTTCAAAGGTACGGGAAGGTACGGGTACCTAAAAAGACGACTTTACAATGACAGAAATATTCGAAACTTTAAAATCAGACTGAAGAACATAAATTGGAAAGATTACATATTACCGAATCATACTGTAAATGAAAACTATCAAGTTTTTAATAATACAATTTTAAAAATTCTTAACGAAACAATTCCAAAACATAAAACCAAAATTAAGGCCACATGCAAAAAAATGTGGCTAACAACAGGTATAAAGCAAGCGTGTAAAAATAAACGCTTATTAAAATTACTGACGTCTCAAACAAAAAATGTAATATTAGCAGAGTACTATAGAAAGTACGTGAAAATTTTAAAGAAAGTCGTAATCGCTGCTAAGAAAAACCAGTACAAAAATAAAATAAAAAAATCCAACAATAAAGTGAAAGCAATGTGGAGTGTAATAAACGAACGAACAAATAAAAAACAAAAACTCGCTAGAAAAAATATACAACTAGAATTGGACTCCACTGCCATCACTGACCCATATATAATAGCCAATAAATTTAACAGCTTTTTCACATCAGTAGGCGAAACGAACTTAAACATAACACGTGTCCACCCCGTCCAACCATCTCTAGAAAATACGATGTTTTTAAGACCCACAAACTACCGCGAAGTTTTCAAATATATAAAGGACCTTAAAAATAAACTTAGTTGTGGTATCGATGAAATCCCGCCTGCTTTGATAAGAAAATGTGCAGCCGAACTAGCTTTGCCTTTCTGTGATTTAATTAATCAGTCGTTTAATGAAGGATTATTTCCCGACATGTTAAAGAAAGCTATAATAAAGCCCGTCCATAAGAAAAACTCGAAAACAGACCCAAGTAACTACCGACCAATAGCACTCCTTCCAACAGCATCAAAACTGTTCGAGAAAGCAATGTGTGATCGCGTATATAATTTTTGCGAAAAATATGAAATCTTTGACGAATGCCAAAACGGGTTCAGAAAAAACAAATCTACAACTCTGGCTGTCTACAAATTTGTTCAAGGTGCCTTAAACGCAATAAATTCAAAAAAATACCCAATCGGGATTTTATTAGATATGACGAAAGCATATGACAAAGTAAACTACAAAATATTACTTGATAAATTATATCGCATCGGTATACGTGGCGAAGCACATAAATGGTTTGTATCTTACCTTAAAAACAGAGAGCAATATGTAGAAATTGAGTATAGCGATCCAAATAGTAACGAAATCCTAAAAATTCGATCAGAAAAAACATTAATCGAAGCTTCAATCCCACAAGGTAGTGTAATCGGTTGTCTCTTGTTTATAATCTACATAAACGATTTGCCTAAAACGATTGATATACCATGCACATTATTTGCAGACGACATATCCCTACTAATGACATGTAAAAACACAATAGACATAAACAAACAAATCAAACACACGCTAGACAAGATAACAGACTGGATGTGTGACCACCAATTAGAGCTTAACTTCTCAAAAACTAAAATTATGACCTTTCAACCATATCAAAAACAACCCTTAGATATAAACTTTTCTTATAATAATACATGCATTGAAGTAGTACAAGAATTTCCGTTGCTAGGTTTAGTTTTGGATACGAACTTAAATTGGAAAGCGCATATAGACAAACTTAGAAGGAAAATGTCAAGTTTCGTATATGCACTTGGAGAAATTAAAAGAACCACCGACCTGGAAACCTCGCTAATGACCTACTACGCGTACGCGTATGCATGGCTAAGCTACGGCATCATCTTATGGGGAAATAGTACGGACGCACCAGAACTCTTTACGCTTCAAAAAAAACTTGTTCGCATATTGGCAAATATAAAAAACACAGATACTTGTAAACCACATTTTCAAAACCAAAATTTGCTAACACTATCATGTATTTATATTCTAGAAATATGCAAGTTTACACGAAAGTATATTTATATGTTTAAAAAACGAGAAGTCGTCTTAGCTAGAGCCCACTCAGTCAGACACAGAAACATGTTACTGTTGCCTTCATCAAAATTAAAAATGCATTCAAATAGCACATACGTCATGGCTATTAAAATTTTCAACAAATTACCAGACGAACTAAGAAACGAAGAGCTAGATAATGTATTCATAAGAAAACTTAAAAAAATCCTTATCACAAAGTGTTATTATACAATCACAGAGTATCTCAATGACAAACTCACACAAGATTGATAATCCCACAATGTCGTAACAGATGTGCTTACCATAGAAAAAATCAACTACGAAAGACTCTGGTTGTCACGGGATTCGAACCCGCTGCCTCTGGATTGCCGGTCCAACGTGCTACACGTGCACACAAGATTAAAATTAATATATTATTGACATCTAATGAAATACTACCTAATGTTATACCTACTTAATTTAATTTATGTTTTAACGACACCTACTTATCTTTGCCTAATTATTATGCCTAATTTAATGTAATTTATTTATTATTTCTTTTCTTAACTAATTTTGCTCTCATTATTGAAATGTTTATATTATTGAAAAGCATGAAATTGTTATTGTACCTAGACATAAGCTTTAGCCTATTTTTAGTCTTATTACCTTTGCCTAATTATTATGCCTAATTTAATGTAATTTATTTATTATTTCTTTTCTTAACTAATTTTGCTCTAATTATTGTAATGGTTATATTATTGTAAAGCATGAAATTGTTATTGTACCTAGACATAAGCTTTAGCCTATTTTTAGTCTTAAGACAGTGCTACGCCCTTGCAGGGTGACCATGTACAGTAATAATATTATATGTAACAGCTTTGTAACCATGGTGAATGCATTAAATAAATTGAAATTGAAATTGAAATTGAAATTGCACGTGTAAAATGTTTGACAATAGGCTTTAAAAAGGGTCAATTTTACCTGTATATTACAACGTGCAAACCTGCGGGCGATCATATTACCTCTAACTGCCATAGATCTTCTTTCTCTTTCTACATCCATGTTATCCTGTAAGTCAACAGTTAGGATATGACCAAGATATTTAAATTTATTTACAATTTTAAGAGGCACACCATCCAGCTTGATATTAGGCAAAGTACTTGGGTTGTATTTTCTAGCCTTAAAAATCTGCAACTCGCTTTTGTTAGCGTTATATTTAAGACCGTGCCACTGTGCGTATCGTTCACAAATTTTAATCAGTTGTTTCAATGAGTCGATTGACGGCCCCAGGAGGACCATATCGTCCGCGTAACTTATATTATTGAAGCATGTATTACCTATATGACAGCCAATACGCTCTCTGCTGAGGCCCTCAATCAACTCATTGATATACAGATTAAATAGAATTGGAGATGACAATCCACCCTGTCTTACCCCACACTGAAGTCTGTAATCATGCGAGTCCACTCCAGCCCATCTCACCCTGTTGACCTGGTTGTTGTACCAGTATTTAAGTAACGAAATACACTCATTTGGTACACTAGTTTTATACATAGGTTACTAGATAAGGTTTTCAGTAGGTACCTATAAATGTAAATCAAAGAGGAGGCACATACACGTTTTAGTGTGCGTGTGGATTGAGTGAGCAGTTGAGCACCCTTAAAAAAATCAAAATATGCTCTTGATTTAGTAAAAGTTTTAAAACAATTGTAAAACGAATCCCTGTATTTGTAAAACAGATTCAACGATACCCGGTTGAATATCTGAGCGTTTCAACCGCCAAAAATGATGCCACCAAAATTAGGCGGTTGAAACGCTCAGATATTCACCCACCCCCACTTTAGGATAACGCAATATAAAAAAATCATCCCCACTTTATGAGTAGGGGAAATTTCTGGTACTTAACGGCTAAGGTCCTTTGCTGCGTGGTGGACAGGCTGACGGACAAACGGACCCTAAAAAGTACAATCAGGAGTAAAAACTTGTATTAAGAGTTAAGAGTATGAAATTCCACTATCTTGAAAATTATCTATACCTGAGTCTGACATGTAAGGAGGACAAGTAAAGTTTCACATTCAAAGTTCCGCAAGTATCCTGCCAAACTTTCAGAAGTTTCAGGTATGAGGTGCAAGTTAGTTAACAATAATATCATCATAATATGGTTAGCCTCTTCTTAAAATGAATGAGTATTTAAATGTACCTATGTATCTATTTATATCTATTTTTAATGAGCCGTGTGGTGACGGCAGTAAGAATACATTTGTCACCACCCCAACTCCTCCTTCAGGTGTTGTAAGAGTCAACTAAGGGATTGTAGTGTCACTGACCACTATTTCATAAAAGATTGATGATGGGCAGCAGCGTCATAATAGTGGACACATTACTGCGATCGCCAATCCGCTTGCCCAGCGTGGCGACCTCCTAATGCGTCTATACGCATAGTTAATGGGAAAGGCCTAAGTCCAGCAGTGCACTATCATAGGCCGATGATGATGATGATGATCTATTTATTATACAGGGTGCTCGCGAGCATTCCGAAAGATTTTCACATTCTAGATATCAAAATAAACAAAAAATATTATGAGACCTAATGTCAATTCCACCAAAAAAATTTTTTTCTTTTTTTTAGGCTTTTTGAATACTTTTTAACATTTCCAGTACTTTTTATCAAAACAACAATTGTTTTTTTTTGGTACAGGTTATTTCTTCAAGTCTATTCGTATTTTTTTATTGTCAGGCACAAGGTGTGGTAATATTAGAACACATTGTGGTAG
The DNA here is from genome assembly GCA_025490895.1 of Thaumatotibia leucotreta. Classification (NCBI taxonomy): domain Eukaryota; kingdom Metazoa; phylum Arthropoda; class Insecta; order Lepidoptera; family Tortricidae; genus Thaumatotibia; species Thaumatotibia leucotreta. The sequence goes on along the minus strand of JALPQI010031642.1, from coordinate 47,414 downwards.
CATTGTAATCAAAAAGATGTTAAATGACGAGTTAGTTACTTCAAAAAGCTTATTTCGAAAAAAGGTTGATTATCTCTAAAACCAAGCCGAATCCAGGAAATATAAAACATTAAAGACTCTAAATATGGTCAGGAATCCAGCATTAAAATCTTTCGGAATGCTCACGAGCACCCTGTATAGGTACAATTGTACATATACAGTGTGTTACCATGATACAGGGCTTTATTGAAACCGAAGAATGCGATGCAGAGTTTTAGCCAAACCGTGAGCATTATTTGATACAAAATTCAAATTTTAAAAGTAATTAACCTCCTAAGAAAAGTTAATTAAGTTGAGAAGCAATGTACTTCAAAATGAATCGTTAATTAGTACTTGACAGTGACAGAGCGCGGTCACTCGTAACACACGTTACATTGATCGTTCGGAGAAAATAAATACTGTCAATTGAAATATTTGTCAAATGGTAATACTTGAAAACGATTTCTATTAATGCGTATTGTTATCAATTTTTGTAAACGCCTGGGTTATGGTAACACACTGTATAGTTCCTTGGTACAGTCAAAGACAAAATAAGGTGTGCACAAAAATGTTCAAACATATGAGATATGACCGAGTCCCAGTGCACTCTAATTCTGTGTAATAAGAACGTCATAACATATTAATTATGAGCTGATTATTTCGATACTTATTTTTGCATTTGACTGTACCCACACTAGACGTGTGCGCCGATCAAAAAATGATCGGCGGCGGCGTTTGCTGAAAAGTCGGCGGCGGCGGCGTGATTTCGGCGTGAAATCGGCGTCAAGGTCACATGAATAAAAAAGCGGAATTCTATAGTATCATTTGTCATAGTTTAGATAAATACAATAAAAATGTTCATCAAACACCAATGGTGATGTTTGATGAACATTTATTCACCATCTGACCACCTTGTCCAACATCTGATAGGTACATATCAATTTTCTCTTCCCACCATGTTTTAACTTTAACATAATATTTTAAACAGTAACTGGGTTTGGACTTGCCCTATTCACATTAGTTCTCCCAAATCCCCTATCATAGCTTGCCATAAGGATAAATAGGGCGCAGCATTGGATTCCACCTATCTTTACCAGGTGATCGGTCCATCATATTGGGAGGCACTGTCACTTCAGTTCGTCGATTTTTTGAGCTACGTTGGTGCTTCGTGTTCTTCTGCGGCTCTCAACTAGGGTTTGCAACATCCGTCGATTTTGAGGATCAGGATAATGCCGATATCGAAAATCAGTGGATCCGGATACTTCGGATATTACGGATCCATTGCAAATACATGAATGCTTTTTCTCAGACTTGTTTTATTTTCATTAAGTTAAAGTGTTTGGCCTTATTTAGAGTTAACGCTGAAATAATAGTTGTTCAGTTTACATTTTAATTACATTTGAATATGCAAAAAAATTAAAACCATGTTTTACAACTACAAAATTCTCCATATAAACGTACATCCTTTAAACTTGTAACGTTCTTAATCACAATAAGATCTATTATCTGTCCTAGTATCTAAATAAGCTGAACATTAGGGCCGAAGATCCGATGGTGAGGCGTCAAGCCCGCGAAGGCCGAAGGCCCGGAGTGTCACGATTTCAGTGCTCTCCGATACAATTACGCTTCCCGACTGTCTTAACGCCAGCCAAGGCCGCAGACCGAGCTCACCCAGAGGCGGGCAAACACGTCTCTGTATCTAAATAGATCTCGAAGGTCCAGTTTCGTGTAAGGCTGAAGCCCTGGCTGGAGCATCCCACAGAGGCGCGCCAGGTGACGAGGCTGAAAGCCGAGCTGCTAGAGCCTAGCGCTCCCATGCTACACAATGGTTTAGTCTGACACTCTGCGGCCCTCTAATTCGTTTCGATCCCTTGCAAAAGCCGAAAGCCGAATTCCACTTAAAGGTGCACAGAGGCGCGCCAGCTCGCCTCACTCGTAATCATTGGGTGGTTTTCCATGGTTTCAGCCAATGTAACTTTATAGTTGGCAAATCGAAGGTGAGTGATATATTCGCTAGTGGTGTTGATGACAAGCCCATCCCATTCCAGTCCAAAATCTTGAAAACATCTTCCAAAGCAACAGTAAACAGTTTTGAAGACATCTCCCTGTCTTAATCGTCGCTGCAATGGTCTGGATTTCGAATACCGGTGTTGAAGACGAAATAGGGGGCTACCACGAACCTAATGCGTTTTAGTTTAGGACCTAAATTGAATCGCGATGTGTCAGTTGCATAAAACAACGGTCATAAATTGGCTAGCCGAACCTAAACTGAATTGCATTTAAGAGGTCATGGTAACCCCCCTGGACACTACAATATAAGTACCAGTAGTCTACCTTACTTTTGGCTTACTTGTTCTACTGTTTGTTGGTTGGTTGTTCTTTGGATACATAGCCCGCAAACCTTTGGGGAAGACCTCCAAAAACTTATTGTCACAAGAAAGATTGGCAAGAAAAGGACGAGAGGAAGGAGCCCCATGCGTTGGAGAGACCAGATCCGCACCTCACTCAACTTTCGGGTTGCTGAAGCGATCCACGCTGAGGAAAATTGGAGTGGTTGGTGGAAGATCGTGAAAGAGAAATTGATGAGTTGATAAGTCACAACCCCTAGAATTGAGTTATCGACGCAAGGAGGAGTACTTGGTACCGCTGAGGATGCTGTAGTACAGCACAGGTCACGATCAATTCAAATGCTTCATAGACCACGAACACGAACGCTAACCTGAGGGGCAAGTTATACCTTTCGGTCTGCTGTACTGTATATCCTGACGTTGCTTGTTCATGTGATTTACGGTGCTAAAGCTTTTCTAGAAAACCGAAACCGGCTTGTTCAGGAGGCTGGAACTTGTCGAGCCTAAGAACCTAAGTGTAATGAGTCATGACTAGGGGTCGGAACTATGGGTGCAAAACTTTAACAAAACTTTAAAATTGACATATGGGGACACTTTAGCCAAGAAAAATACGAATATTATTGAAAAATCTGTATCCAATTTTATTCCCTATCTCGGAATCTTCAACTTACAATGGGTGGGTGTGTAGATATGTATATTTTCTGGATGTATGTGCTATGTCAAGTCCACTTGAGAAGTTTTGTTAAAGTTTTGCACCCATAGTTCTGACCCCTAGTCATGACACTCTAATAGGTTGACAGTAAATTCCCTACATAAGAGCATTATAGAAACACATAAAGCAAACACGAAGCTTAGTCTGTAGTATTTAGCCCATAAGAAATATCACTGTTATTCAGTCAAGGCCACGCCGATTTCACGCCGACCATTAGTCGGCGGCGGCGGCGTGGCAAAAAAGGTCGGCGGCGGCGTGACGCCGGCGCGGCGCACACGTCTAACCCACACCATAAGCCTTATAAATTATAATTGAGCTTACCGTGGGACTAGTCGATTTGTGTAAGATGTCCCAAGATATAAATTAATTTTATAATTATTTATTTATGCGGGTTCACTCAAATGGATTTCGATACATAACCCTTTAGTTAAACGGCTAATACACGTATTATGTAACTGGGTTCCCAGCTGCATAGCAAGGTAACTGCCTGACAGTTATCCGACTATGAGGCGAAGCCGGAGATTATTATGCCCTATAGATGTGTCGACTTCATTGAGGATCTGAAGAGGCTTTTGAGAGCTTGTATTGCATTGTATTTTTCTAAAACTTGCAATGAAATGTTGGCATTACGTACGTCAAATTAAACCAGGAAGTACCATCTCGCTGGTTCGATGATTGTACTTGATATGTAAAGGCATTTCATAACTACTTTTCAGTCTTAGGACTGCAAAGTACCGGAAGGAACCTGCTTTAAAAAGTTAAATACCGTAAGTAACTTGTAAAGTGACAGAACATCTTGGCGTTTCACCGTAAAAAAAAAGAACTAATATCAATGTCATCGGGTAAAAGATTATCTATAATATTAAAAAAAAAAATTGACGTATAAGTTGTTTTTTTTATTATTTTGTAGATTTCTTTCGTTCTTTCACTTATTTGTGTGTGTACTGTCTAAATCACTTTCGATTTTTTATTTCATTGCAAGTTTGAGAAAAGCAGTATACAAATCTCGGCGAGAAACAAGGTTACAGGTCGCGTATTTCTATCTACTTGGCCTGTAACCTTTCGTTACCCGTCCTCTACAATAATGTACTATTAATCTGGCCATTTACCGCAACTCGACAACAAACGTGCCTATTTTGCGTGATCCCAACGCTAACCCAATATTGATTGGGATTTGGGAACTTCATGTGCATGCTTGAATTTTTTCGCAGATGCATGCAGGTTTCCTCACGATGTTTTCCTTCACCGTTTTGATACCTATATCCACTGTCTCATTTCTTTATCTAGAATTATTCAAAATCAGTGAACATTTCTGAAAGAATGACTGTCAAGAGAATCTGATGAATAAAAAATAATTTAACAATGGGTGAGGCTAATTTTGAAATCATCAGTTACCAAAAGCTTACGTTGAGATTATCTGGGTCAGCTTACGTACCTAGACCACCAGTAGATTACGCACTGTATAGTTAATTATTTACTGGCAACTTTATTTTTTATCGAGCGCAGTTTATAAATTTCTTCTGTTTAGCATATCCCGATCGATTAGCAGTTTTCTAAAGTAACGAATACACTAAGTATAGTAACGAAACCAAGCTTTGATTTTCTTAAACATCGCCCCAATTGTCAGCCTACATACCCTAGTTGGTAGTGACCCTGCTTACGAAACGTTCGGGGTTCAAATCCCGACGAGGGCATTATTTGCGTATTTATTTATCACTTGAAGAAGAAAGATTTGTTCCTTGGTCATGGCTGTCTATGTATTTAAGTATCTATACCTATCTATTATTTATATATCGTCGCTTGGTACCCACATCACAAGCCTTAATTGAGCTTACCGTGGGGCTAAGTCGATTTGTGTAAAAAAGATATCCCAAGATATTTCATCATCATCATCATCAGCCTATGTTAGTCCACTGCTGGACGTAGGCCTCTCCTATTAACTATGCGTATAGACGCATTAGGAGGTAAATGCCCATAATCACTACGCTGGGCAAGCGGGTTGACGATCGCAGTAATGTGTCCACTATGATGACGCTGCTGCCCATCATCAATCTTGTAGAATTGGTCAGTGACGCTTTAAATCAGTGTAAAGTCGACTCTTACGACACCCGCAGGAGGAGTTGGGGTGGTGACAAATGTATTCTTACTGCCTTCACCACACGGCGAGGTATTTATTTATTTATTATTATTTAATTACGCGCCTCAAAGGGTCCCGAAAACGAGACATCCATAGAGCATAATCCTGAAACCCGAATGCATCTTTCAGTCAAATTAACCCGCTGGCAACTATCTCACTGCGATCTAGTTTAGAAGTTATTAATCTTGTTGGAAGCTTCGCAACTCGCTAACTCAGCTGACTAATTGTTTAAGAGTTTTTAAAACTTTAGTCTCTTTTATTACTTAGTACTGTCAAACGTAAGTAGGAGCTAGCTTAATTTTATTTTTTTTAAATATAGGCGTGAATATAATAAAAAAAATATTTCTATCGAATATACATTGCCTTAACACGTTCGACGCCGGTGACACGCATATGTGACCGAATTAACTATACTCCTGTGCTAGTGACACACATACGTGATCAAAGTAATCTTATTCTTATGCCTCTAGCATTAATCAAGTTCTCACTCCTATGCCAGTGGCATTGAAATACGAACGTTTTTGACACAAGTGCTGTGTCGCCGGCATAGGAGTACTATCTTTTCGGTCACACATGCGTGTCACTGGCATAGGATTTCTGTCAGATAATTTCGATCGGCATAGTTTAAGCACTTAGTGAAACAATACCGGAGGCGAACGTGTTAAACCCATAATCGAACAGCATAGATTGGCAAATAGGTATAGTCCATTTCAAATACGAAGGCCCGATGCCACTCGAAACTGTTGTCATTTAAATGGTCCACTACAAATTGGCACGTGTCGTACACCGATATATGCAATATCACGCCACAAAAGGGTCTGGCCAGGTATCTTTTCTTATCACTGATCCTATTATTGACGCCTAATGAATTTGTCAAGTGGAATCGGGCCTTCGTATTTGAAATGGACTTTACCTGCAATTATAGAGTTATGATCATTCTCTGAAAAACTGTCTGATGCCGCGTCTAATTGGCCATATTTTTGTACAGTCAAAGTAAAAGATATAGATGCGCCCAAAGTGACAATCCTATTACTATAAAAGCGTAAACATACAGTATAGGTAAATAATATTTTTTGCACTTTGCGTGCATCGATGTACCTTAAAAACTGTATGAAAATAAATTGTTAGATAAATTTTACTGAAACAAAACTACAATTACACGTACAAAATAATATTTTAAATGTTCTACTAAACTTGAACTAGATTAAAACTAAAATAAATCTAAAACAGGCCCCTGCGGCATGGTATCCAGGACGCCAGCAGCATTTCCTTGCTAAATTGCCAAGTTAATGCGTTGAGCAAGGAAGCTGCCAGCCCTTAGGTCTCCCGTGGCGTCTCTAAGTCTCTCAGACATGTCTCTGAAGAGAGTCAAACTTGAAAATAAATCGTGGTAAATAACGACATGAGTGGAGACCGCGGCTAGGCAAATACAGCGCAGGACGTCCACAAGATGGACAGGATAAGCTCTTATGAAGGTCGCCGGGATACCCTGGATGCAGGTCGCATCTAACCGGTACATGTGGAGGGAAGGCCTATGTTCAGCAGTGGACGTCTTATGGCTGAGATGATGATGATGATGATGAGAGGACATATTTTGTTAGCGTGACCCACTGGCGGCAGTAATATAAATTGTAACAAGAGCCAACCTTCCATCTCGCATGACTGCGCTTGCTACAGAAAGGTGCTACGAATTTTCCGCTACATATATTATGTCGGCGCCTGCGCGCTACGACGTAGCACTCGTTACTTACTAGTTCATTACTAAATTGTACAGTGGACGTCAAATAATTATATAATTACGGCTTAGGTGCCAAAACAGTACATTGTGCATCTAGGGAGGCAAGTAGGGACGAGATTGTTAATTGGCTCGACTTAGTATGCCTCTTACCGACCGTGATGTATACAATGTTTTTCATCATACTTGCGGATAAAAAAATAAGTTATAATAAAAAATATATTTTTTTAGAAGTGTAATTCCCAGGGAATTTTACTTTTGTATTACTTACGCGATGCAGGCAAGCAATGGCGAGCTTAGACAGCAAGTGCGATGAAAATTATATTTACATGACTTTATTGCCTTGATATTAAGGTCGTGTGAGTGCACCGCAAATCCAGAAAGTTCATGATAATATTTTAGTCTCTGATGTGTCAGTTTACCAACTCGTAATCTCGTACTAATGAAAACAAAGCTTGTTTTTTTAAGTAGCTCATGTTTTCAAAACATATTTACTAACAAACATTATTTTTATCATCACTAAACCGCAGCAACATCAGTTTAAACCTAACCGGTGTTTTCGTAAGTAGCGTTAGGCATTTGTATTTGAATCGAATGCACGAATTCCAAAACGGAATGGCTCTGGAATGTTATAAAGGAGAAAACGGCTCCGGGCTTGTATCGGCGACGTCACAGTAGCCAATGTAAGAACAGGGGGGCAACCACAATCTACTAATGCGGTTCTGGCCTGTTTCGGTCACTCTAACAAAACCGTCATTAAAGTGCCAGAGACAAATCCTCGAAATTTGTGGATTTCGAAGTTCGCGGTAGGGCAGGGTTAGCAATGTACCTACCGAGGAGACGTTTCATAAGTAGCAAAACTTCTTATAGAGAATGTTCTCAGATATTAAAATTGTACAAGCAATCTAATCATGCCAAAACCGTTGTATATACATGCCTTTTAAGGTATATTTTATGCCTAGTTGACTCATTTGTGAAATACAATATGCTTCATAACACTTTTTTATAAGTTCTCATGGACACATTCTCAATGAGAATTATGTTTAAATTCTCATGAAAATTCTCGAAAGTTTCCGAGTATATTCCCGCAATTTTGGGAATGTTCTGCAACTTGTACATTGCTAGGCAGGGAAGGGTAGGGCCGTAGTTTAGGATAGCGATATGTCAGTTATAGTTCGAGAAATATTATTTGACCGACTGTTACCTTACTTACGACCTTTTGTTTTGCGTTAACACTTACTAGACAATCAGCAATCGAGCACTTTCCTATTGTTAATGACGCAAAACAAAAGGTCGTAAGTGAGATAAGAGTCGGTCAAATAATATTTCCCGAACTATACATAGAATAGCTGTCAAAAACTGACAAACCAAACCTACCTGTAGGCTTATTTATGATGGTATCGCATCTAATAGTTTGCCGTCGTTGCCGTCACGTTGTAGAAACTGTAGCAAGTATGCAAGTGCGAATGTGACGCGTAGCACGATAAATGGATAAAACGGGACCATTATAAGCTACCTGAATCGCATTAAGAGGTCGTGGAAGGTCCTCAGTACGCTAACTTTATTGATAGTCGATTTAGGCGAATCATATTGGTTTTTAAATATAATATAAACATGGTCGCTTACAATGGGCCTCATAAGAAGGCTCAAAGTCATCCAAAGGGCAATGGAGAGGGCTATGCTAGGAGTCTCTCTGCGAGATCGGATTAAAATAAGACCATCCGCAGCAGAACCAAGTAACCGAAATAGCTCTCCTGCTGGGGGCTATAGTCGGGTGATTCTACAGTACGCTTACTGTTACCTAACGGGTAATGTGTTCGAACGTCTGCCTCTTTATTCGTTCCCATTGTGCACAATCGCGGACGGAATCGGGTTAGCAATTTTCTTCATAATACAGGTAATCTTCGCTGCCCCTGACAGATGTACAACTCGTCATTTTACAATGGAACCCGTGGGGCGGCCATTTTTTTCTCGTTCGTCTTTTGTTTTCCAAGCAAGGTGTGTTTTTAAGACGTGATTACGTTCTAAGGGGAAAGGATAAGGAGAATAATCTTGTGAACAGGAGATTTTATTTTGTGGAACTCGCGTATTTCAGTTATTCTTGATGCTTGTCTGTATTCCAATATATATCGTTTTAACTTAAGTTAATACCACTGGAAAATGAGGGTGAAAACTATTGGTTCAAATTATTATATCGAGAATAATTAAAAAAATATTATGCATCAAATCAAAAGATCGCGAAAATACATGCGCTTTGACAGGGATTTTGGCTAAATATTCATATGTTTAACTATGTATACATGGTTATTTCTCTAACGTTGCGTTTTCGTTTTTATTTTATTTAATTGAATTTATTGAATCAAAATGTCTTTTACTAAACAACTCATGTAGTTTTATTCATTATTTTTAAGTAGTAACACTGTATATAAAAATATTAGTTGGAGAGTTGTGTAGTATTTTTCTTTGGTATACGAAATGATATGAATGGATGTGACATCTAATATTTAAATGAATCAAACATTTAAACAAAATAACATCGCCCGTAAGATATAGGATATATTTAGAGAGTTAGAAAACATTTCATCTGAATTCACTATTTTATATTTAAATCAATTATTTCAGGAATATCAATAAAATAGCAACTTGTGCCGCCCCTGTTGTCGACCTCCCCGGGTTTTACAGCACACAAATCGTATGACGAATTCGAAATAAGAATAGAATGTAAAGGTGCGTTCAAACCAAAAGAGCATTCGCTGTTCCCTGGGATAGAAATCCCCCGCTCTACAAAATCAACCAATCACTTTTTGTGTAACGATCGAATTTCGTTGAGTAGGGGTATGGAACAGCGAATGCTCTTTTGGTCTGCACGCACCTTAAGTGACCAACTGTCCGGTCCGGCAATGAACTGAAATAGGCTGAATGGATGACGTGGTGTGTGTGTGTGTGTGTGTGTGTGTGTGTGTGTGTGTGTGTGTGGGCGTGTGTGTGGGCGTGTGTGTACTATAAGTGGTTTCTTCTCTAAAATCTTCCACATCTCAACCACCAACTCCACACCTAGACCCACATTTGGGTCATACAACTCATACACTAAGCAAATCTGTAATGACCCAAATACGTCCAACTCCCTGGGCCAAGTTATTTACTCTAAGAGCATGTTTACCTTTTACCCCCATGTAGGTATCGATCGGGAAGTAATAACGGTCTATACAAGATATATACCGCGTGTGGCCTGTAATAGGAGCAATAAATGGAAATATAGGCCGTCTAGTTAATCTGTAATCAATTAACCTTTTGAACGCTAAGGTTTCAAGAAAATCAATTGTCACTGTCTTTTAATCTAGCGAAATTGAACTTTACATACCGGCAAAGTCGGGTTACATTAGCCCTGAGGGATAATATTGCCCACATGAAAAAAAACGCTTTCATTGACTTAAATTATTAATTTGGCTTTTTTTATATATATTTATAATAATAATAATAATAATAAAATACTTTATTGCACACTACAAAATTTTGATAACAATAAGAATATTTATCTTCAAAACTACAATTTATGTACATAGATTAAATCTAACTAATCTACTTAACCTAACCTATATCTAAGATTGGCCCTTGTGGCATTGTACCGAGGATGCTGGCGGCATTTCCTCGCTGTATCGCAATACTGATGCGTTGTGCGAGGAAGTCGCCAGCTCTTCGGTCTTGTAAAAATTGGCTTAGGGCTCACCTGACTTTATGCAGAGCTATGGTTACTTTATTATAGTAGGTACCACGAAAGTCTATAGAATGTAAATTATTTAGGTACCTATTTGTTGTAAAATAAACTTAAATTTAAATATTACCAAAAGGCCGCTGGCTAAAAGTTTTGCCATGGAATTGCCCAGGAATGTATTACAGACATACTACATCCACTTCAATTGACGTCTCCTTATTAACACAGTTTATTTTAAATAGTCGTAATACAAAAGTAATTTGATATTTTCTTCGCTTACCGAGATAGTTACTGATGAAATAAAACGATTTTAACGTATTACCTATATCGCGTACTTAGGTATATTAATGAAATTTAACTACATCCCGACGTTTCAAACACTTTATACGTATGGTTAGTGGTCACACGTACACCACGATATAATCCATTAAAGTAATTTTATTTCAAAAAATTGACGATAACAGTCTACAGTTTCATTATTTGCTCCTGCTACAGGCTACACATAGTATTCGCCGCCAAAGTTGCAATGCAAATATCATAAGTATGGGCGCAATGCACTATTGATTCAGAATGCAGCCGCAAACCACTAATATGTAACTAACAACCGATTGTACAATCAGTAGCAGATATCGCTAAGCGAACGGAGTGTTCAAAATGAACTTGGCACGACCTTATTGCTAAGACTATAAGAGTGTGTTAAGATCATTGTGAACACCCTACTCGCTAAGCAACATCTGCTGCTGCCTGTACGCTGGTAGTACTAAGGTCAATGCGGGTAAGACCGTCTATCAGAAAAGTCCGTCTACCAACTGATTTCCACTGATTTTACCTTACGAAAGATTCCGCTCCTTGATAATGATAATGACTGCACCTGCACCCTGCCAACAAAGTACCGGGTTCGAATTCGGGAGAGGGCGTTATTCTAGTATTTATTGGTCACTGTCAGTACCAACTCTATGGAGGCTGACAAGATGATGATGATTTTTATTGGTGTGAACTTTCAGTAATCGCCTGGCAAGACTGACGGTCATTTATTGGCTATGCACCGCTTCCTCTTGTGCACTGTTATTGACAGCCATAGGCGGGTCTACTCGGTCTGATTAGCGCGGGACTCCCAATTCAAAGCGAGGTGCAATTATATCTGTAGGCAAATCCATTTTAGGGATCAACAAGAAAAAGGTCAAAATATCATTTTCACCTCGCTAGAAAGGCTCTTTAATCTTTCAAATCTGCGTGCAAAAGTTTACTTTATCCGCTAGTGTAAAGTGTTTATGACGCTATTATTGACTTGTTTTTTTAACGTTACCTAGGTGGTGGAATGGTCTATTAAATAACAATTTCAAACGATATTATATTTAAGCTATACTAGAAGAAAAAAAATGCAAAGCACTCGTTAATCCTTTAAAGGTGAATTTACACCAAACGAGCGAATGCTCATTCTAACCCCCACTTTACGAAATTTGTTCGCTAGACAAAATTTAATTCGTCGAAATTCGTTGATTTCGTAGAGTGGGGCATAGAATGAGCATTGGCTTGTTTGGTCTAAATCCACCTTAATATGAGCGGGTGAACGCATTTTAGATCACAAGTTAGTAAAGTGAACTTGTAGCGTAGCGCGAGGTAGTATTAGTTTGGCAGATAAAAAAACATAAAATGCTCATGTGTTGTTCCACATTAAATATAATTAAATAATAATGTTTGAGAATTTAGCGAAAACCACAAAACTTTGCTCAATTTGCTGATTTTTATTCATAAGCCCTAAAATTCCATTAGTAAATTATGATATTAATGTTCTCTAGTCATAAGGAAAGGGCTTATTAACAACAGGAAAATGCATATTTACATAGTTTAATTTGCATAATTTTGCATAAACCCAGCGTAACTGAGGTGACCGGAACCGTGATAATAACAGACAGAAAAAATTGATTCACCCAAATACATTTTTTTTATGTGACGAAGGTAGACTATACTGAGCTCTCAGCCCACCTGATGGAAAGCAGGAACTGAGGCCCATGGACATAGTGACCAAAAATCGCCTATGCGCTGCCTACCCTGAAGACTTAGATGGATTGCCTCTGTCTATGCCAGTAATTACTAGGGTTCACGGTACACGTGTAACCCGCCAAACCGGATACCCGTGTTCTTAAGCCCGACGGTACTAAGAACCCGAATTACACGAACCCGCCGGGTACCCGTGTCCGTGTCCAATACACGGATACCGTTTACACGAAACCGCGTGCTACCCGGGTACCCGGGTACTTAAGACCGAACCGAACGGGTTCGAAATAATTTGAGCAAATGCAAATAAGGTCTATTATGAATGTAACCTGCAGCTTCGTTCGACACTACAAAACACTACCTGTTCAGGAAAGGTCAGCCGATATAACTTTTTGATGAGGTTTTATAAATTACGACTCTATCTGTTACGCAATAAGGTCTATTTGATAAAATTAGCCTTTCGCTTATATATCTAAGTCTCACGACCCATTCGTACGCTTCTCGTCAAGGACGTCCCCGAACCCGCGGGTAATTAAAGTCCGTGTAAATAATACCCGTGTACCCGTGTACCCGTGTAGACGGGTATTATTTACACGGGCTTTAATTACCCGTGTAAATCGGGCCAGAAACCCGTGTACGTGTAACACGAACACGGGTATGAGAAACGTTGACACGAAACCCGGACACGACCGCGAGCCCTAGTAATTACACCGGCTATCTTACCCCCAAACCGGAACACAGTACTAATTATTTAGCGGTAGGTCAACGGGTAAGACGGTGGTAGCTATTCGGGCGGACCCTGCACGAGGTCCTACCACCAGCAAAACTTTCTAGATAGTCTGTCATTAATGCTAAGCTTTTAATTAAGTTAAGTTCTAAAGAATTTATCTCTCAATCACCAACCAATTAAAAAGTAATAATACGCCATCATACCGATATGGCATATTTTTGAAATGTATCTAGATCTCTTTGAATCGGGGCTTCGCAGCGAAATTAATTTATTTCGCAGATCAAAGCGGACCGAGCGCCATTCTGCTGATTTCACTAACTAAAGCTGAAGATTATAGACGTTTCCATTTTTGACCTAAATAAATATTAATCGAATTTATTCAGATCGTAGTGTGCAGCATAGATGTTTTCGGTGCATGTTTTGTGTATGTTATATTGCCTGAATATAATATGTTGCCTTGATTAAGGCTTTAAGGCTTGTGACATCACACCAGGGTCACTACCAATTAGGCTATAGTGACTATGGCTAAGGAATGAGATAATGATATTCATATCTCATTCCTTACGTAAGAACTCACGGCGGGGGTAACCCCAACCTAAGGTGTGTGAAGGGTACATAAACTAAATATGAAAACAGTTTCTTTGCATCTGCTCTGCATTAAATAGAAAGCCGAATTTTGTCTTACCTTCCTCAAATAAACCGTTCCATCCTACCTCAACTTACGCAAGTTTCTCTCCTTTCTAAATTGACCATCATTGGGCAGGTCCGTCTCCACGAGAAGATGCTCCGAGACCAAGCCAAGAAGATGAACGTGAAGTCCCTGGCCGCAAACAAAGATGACGCCGGCAAGAGCGTCGAGATACGCATCGCTAAAGTGGCCTTCACCATCTTCTTCCTCTTCATCTGCGCTTGGACGCCATACGCGGTCGTCGCAATGACTGGCGCCTTTGGAGACAGGTAAAACTCCTCACCTTACTTTACCATGTAATAAGTTGTGTAGTATAATCTTCATAAGATCGTCTACTTATCCATCTTGTGGGTGGACGTGTACCTATACCAAGAAATAAATAGGTATATTATTTACTACCTATTATAATTACCGTAGCCGACAATGTGACACTGACAAAAGTGACATAGGTAATAGGAATATTAGATCTGAAACTCAATTGGAAACAAATCGGCTACGGTAATTAGATCTAGACCTAAACATTTGAGAATGACCGAAATACTTACGGTTTACCGGTCAAAATTCTTTTCGTTCTCTTATTTTGTGTCCCTAAAAAACGTGAGGCAGTGATGATTTATTTTCGATTTCTAATCTAGCGTCAAAAAGAAATCTAAGTGCACCGGATTTTTTTTATATACTGTGTCGGAACAGCAACTAATAAAAGCGTGACAGAGTGGTATGAAAAGACAACGAAAAGAATTTTGACCCAACATCTAACCTTGTGGCAATCTTTGGGGGAGGCCTATGTTTAGCAGTAGACGTCTTTCGGCTGATATGATGATGATCTAACCTCGAAAACTTAAAACTGATAGTACTTTTGATATGCAAACCCTTTTTACAGGAGTATACTAACGCCAGTGGCCACGATGATCCCTGCTGTGTGCGCTAAAGTGGTGTCCTGTATAGATCCCTGGGTGTATGCCATCAACCATCCCAGATACAGGTCAGTTATCTTACGAAGTTAGGTATATCATTCCGACATTCGTCAGTAAAAAACAAAAAAATGTAAACTAACCCCAAAATCTACATTATTCCAAAATCACTCACTTTTAGAACACAATTTTGATTTTATTACCTACCAACTTAAACCTTGAGTTCACATTCACATATACACGTTTAGTTAAAATTATTGATATTTTCTAGTATTAACATAAAAATATATCTGCGAACGTGTTTTGACGATGTATCAAAGACGTCAAATGCTATGAAAAGTTAGCGATATTTGTTTACATTTTTTTGGATTTTACTGTACTAATATGTATTCTGTGATTTTACTGACTAGTGTACCAATATACAATTTAGTCAATTTAGTAGGTTTACAATCACCATCATATCATATTCATTTTCATTACATCGCAGGGGGCGAGTTTTATTTTACACCCACGAAAGACAAGTATGCGATGAGCTGTCGTCTAAGTATTTTCTCGCAAGAAACGAACAAAATACTTTGTAGATCCCATGTCAGTAAAAGTGATGATCGGTAGGGCAGAAAAACCATAAGTGCGAGAGGGAGGCCGACATTGGCCTCTCGCCCAACTTATGAAATGAAATAAAATTTATTTACGACAAGCACAATGAACATATACACATCTTACAAATAAGCACACAATAACAGCTTACCATAAAAGGGTCACAACTCAGCATGTAGCTGGCTAAGCTAGCGCTGTTCTTCCGTTGTGACCCAGAGACTTATGGATTCGTTCGCCGCCGATGGCCTTAGACCAATGTCGTGGCCAGGCCAATAGTTTAATATAAATGTCGTTTTCCCAGGGCCGAGCTAGAAAAGCGCCTGCCATGGATGGGCGTCCGCGAACAGGATCCCGATGCAGTCTCCACAACGACCACAGTCAACACCTCCACGCCCGTCGAGGCTTAAACCTCGAATCTATGGTTCAATCTATACAAATCTCAAATTGGCAAATCTTTTGAAGATCTCTCCGTCGTTCCCTCGAGGATAAAGGCTGAGCCACACCGTTTGTTACAGCACAGTAGATTACACACCGCATGCACGTCACGCGCGCGTATACGCCACGCAAGCGATGTGACATCTAATATGACATTTACATACGCTACAACGCGCACGCCACGCATGTGTGCACGTACGTGCTGCACACACATTTTGGTGTGGCCCGGCCTTAAAGTAATCATGTTGTGGCCTCTCTTTCCGATTTTAATAATCTGTCTCCTTTCATCTGCTTTTGGTACTTAATTAGTAAGGAAATCGTATTGAATTGTACCTAATAGTAGCAGGTTGTAGGTAGTATCGATATCGATTGTATTCCGTTTGATTATTTTCTCTAACCACTTATTTTACGAACTGAAAATATCTCAAAATAAGTACTTGCAAATGTGTTTTTAATTTAACATCTAAAATACACTGCTCTTAATTTTTTTATCATAGTAAATTAAATTTACAAAGCTTTAAACAAAGATTCCAAATAGCTATAATGCGAGACAATTTTAAAATTACCCATTAAAAGCATCAAAAGAATTTTACAAAATCATGTTCAGATTAAAAATATTTTATCGTAAATTAAAAAAGGATTTTTGGAGCAGAATATCGGGTCCTGAGGGATGGCAGAATAATGAAACCTTTACCAATCTGTATTCGCGATGAATGAGATGAAGTGCTGTTTGCAATCTAACAAATTCTCTTTACAAAAAATTTTCTGTTTTAAATTTCATTAATTGGAGATTTTAAAGGTTATTTTCGGATTCCTTAGTCTTTATAATTATGTCTGTACTTATGCCTTTAATTAAATAATGAAACAACATTTACTTAGACTTGAATATCGACTTTAATGAGGATTTGTATTGATTGAATCAATGTAATTTATGTTATCTGTTTACTCTTTATTATACCTATTACTGTCGCTTTGTGTACGAATGATTTACATTATGCTCTTACTTTTATTATATCGACTGGACTTTGATTAATGACGTACTGCCTTAATGGATGCCGATGATGCCATATTTTTTTACAATGGAAGCAATATATAAAAAATAACAAAAAAATAAGGACTGATCCCGATGACAATGGCTAATGAATAATTGAATATAAAGCAAATAAAGATGAATACAGCAAACAATTGACTTTTATTGCTTTTCAGATTCCTACGCAAAATCACAGAAAAGAGTATCGAAGAATAGTATTCTTGAATTGAATGTTCAGCACAATTTCAGTAGGCTATATAGGTTGTAATCGTAAAGTGTTGTCAGGCGATTACTTCGTACATACAGTGTGTTCATCCTGCAGGCTTTTTTTGAAACCGAGGATTGAAATGCATAGTTTTAGACAAACTGTGAGCATTATTTGATAAAAATTCTCATTTTAAATGTACCTAAGTAATTAATTTTCTAAGAAAAGTTCAGTGAGAAGTAATGTACTTCAAAATAAATCGTTAATTAGCGCTTGACAATGACAGCCTCAAGAGTTAACAAGACTATTCAAGTATTAAAAGGATTACTTAATTGCCAATAAAAAGTACACGTCATATTGGCTAGTGTTCCTGAAAATATAATTGAATATCACCACGGGGGATGGGGGGGTCCAAAATAGGCCAAAATCGTATGACGTGATTAACAGACAAGCCCAAAGTAGGTACGTAAGTATAAAACAAAGCAAAGTAAATCCAAACAAAGGTCAACCCATAAACCGACAAGCTTAGCGGCTATCGCATTGGGCAATGAACTAAAAGCAATCGTCGTTCCAAAGACGTCTTTACGTTCGCATTTGAATTTTTATGCCGCATTTATTTTGAAAACGACTGATCTATTAAAGGGGATTTAAAAGTCTTTAACGCGTTCCAAGCACTTTTTGATCAAAAGCTGAATCGCCAGCCTACTACGATATCGATTGAAATATACAGGCTGTTACTATCATGTGGACGTATAATTGTGAGTTTGTTCGGTTTTCAAACACTAATTAACTGGTCATTGTAATGAAATTAGATATTATATTTTACGTGCCACATTTTAGTTTCAATTATTCTTAAAAATGTAGGTATATATTAAAAAAGTAGTTTATAGCTATATGTCAACTACTTAGGGACAAGATTGAGTTAAGAATGTAGTTCTCTTGAGTATGTTTCAATAAAATACCGGATGTTGGTATCACACGGTATACTTTATGGTATGAGGACAAATCAACATCTGGTCCACCGTCAGTTACCGTAGCCCATGGATGCTTGAAGGCTCAAAAGTCAAATACGCGTTTTAATTCTTCAAAAACAGTTAAGTTCACTTCTTCGACGGCAATAGCAGATCGGTTTGTCGACGAGATAGTGCATTATCTTTGAGCACTGGCGTCATTGCTCATTAGCAGAAACATGTCATGTGTGCCTTTTTAGTAAAAAGACCCACTCTGTCGCTTACCATAAGCAAGCTTAGTAATGTAGTGGTCCCTAAGTTTCGTTAAATATGTAGGTATTCATTAATTATTGAATATAATGAACTATCATAAATATTCGCTGACTGTAACGAAAATGCCCAAAATCCATATGGCATATGGCTAATCGACCAAAAGTAGCATTCGAACGTTATAAATTCATTTAATTTTGACACTGTTTTCACGTACCAATAAATGGAATAAGTGACAAAAAAATTTCGTCATTTGGTATAATAATAATAATAAATATCTTGGGACATCTTACACAAATCGACCTAGTCCCACGGTAGCTCAATTAAAGCTTGTGATGTGGGTACCAAGCGACGATATATATAATAGATAGATACATATACTCGTAGATACTTAAATACATAGACAACCATGACCAAGGAACAAATATTTGTGATAAATAAATACACAAATAATGCCCTCGCCGGGATTCGAACCCGGAACCTCCAGCTTCGTAGGCAGGGTCACTACCAACTAGGCTACGGAGGCTGACAAATATCATGGTTATCATCAACGAGCTACATGTGTACGAAACATCATATTCTGTACGTATATGGCCTATTATTACGTACGGACGCATTAGGAGCGCCCATAATCGCCACACCGGGTTGGCGATCGCAGTTGTATACACTATGAACTGTACAATTGAAATCAATTCGTAAAATTCGTTTCATTAGGAATGCCGCTCTAGGGCCCCAAAATCAATTAGTGTAAATCTCGTAGGCTCATTCTTCAGCAGAAGTTTAATTAAGTGGCGACAACGCAACGCTCGGACGAGCGCCGGGCCAGACGAGTATACAGTGTGTAAGTCTAATACGGGCGATCAATTAAACCAGGCATGGGATTCATTAGTGTAATCAACTAATCATGGATTACTTACAAGGTTTTCTAAAGTTACTCTTAATTATGACCCCACAGATTTTTTTTAAGATTATCGGAGCAGCAATGTAGGTACTTACCAACATTTGTTATTGTTGATATGGCAGTTATGTTGTCTGCTTTTGATATTAACTGTCATCGAGTGTTTAACTCGCGTATGTTGCTCTACATTGCGCGCCGAAGTATTTTGTATGGAAAATTTTGTTGCTCTAATTTTAAGTAAAAGTTATTTGAATGTACTTATTATGTCGTAAACTAACACCCGTTAAGAGCTTCGCCCGTATTAGACTTACACCCTGTATAGAGAGTAAGTATTACAAAAATGTTGATACAAGATAATAAAACATTAATCTGTTAATGATTTCATATTTGATCGACAAAAGGTCTTAATCGCGTACCTAAACTTACGTTTAATTTTATCCTGACGTTTCGGGCATGACGTTACACTGGCGGTCGCAGGCAGACTGAAACTAAAAGTACTATAAAATATTTTAAAAATAAAAATTAAACCGCCTTCAAAAATACGCTGGAACTAAAAAGTGCAAAATAATTTTGGTTCCTACCACTTAGGATTTCCTACCCAAACCTTTAAACCTTTTACCCTATTCATTGAAATAAAATATGATTCCTAGGTACCCCACTGATCTCAGTGAAGTCGGTGCCAAGACAAATACGTCCACAGGCTACATCACACTCATATTTTAGGGTTAGTTATTATTTTAGGGTTAAGAAATACTCTTCAAAATATTATAAATTAAATCAAAATATTATTAATATTATGAAGTGTATACGTAATATTACTTAGTTGTTGTTGTTCTGTGTCTTGGCATCGACTTCACTGAGATCAGTGGGGTACCTAGGAATCATATTTTATTTCAATGAATAGGGTAAAAGGTTTAAAGGTTTGGGTAGGAAATCCTAAGTGGTAGGAACCAAAATTATTTTGCACTTTTTAGTTCCAGCGTATTTTTGAAGGCGGTTTAATTTTTATTTTTAAAATATTTTATTTTTTGCTTTTTAGTATAGTATAAATATAAAATAGGTTCAGTAAAAGTACATTGTGCATCTAGGGAGGTAAGTACGGTATTACCAACGAGAGTGTTAGAAGCCCGACCCCGTAGGCGGGGGCTTTTAATGACTTGAGTTAGTATTCCGCTTAGTGAGAATTATCCCCCAACTTCTAATCGCTAAGGAGTTGTACCTTCCATCATCAGCTCACCAACATGAGCCTATGACCACCTAAAGGCAAATACTCGAATAGCTTAAAAAAACATGAAATATGTTGTATTTAAAGAATTATTGCCCAACTCCTAATCGCTAAGGAGTTGTACCTTCCATCATCAGCTCACCAACATGAGCCTATGACCACCTAAAGGCAAATACTTGAATAACTTTCAAAATACATGTAATATGTTATATTTAAAGAAGTATCCTCTAACTCCTAATCGTTAAGGAGTTGTACCTTCCATCATCAGCTCACCAACATGAGCCTATGACCACCTAAAGGCAAATACTGGAATAGCTTCCAAAAACCATGAAACGTGTTATATTTAAAGAATTATTGCTCAACTCCTAATCGCTAAGGAGTTATACCTTCCATCATCGGCTCACCAACATGAGCCTATGACCACCTAAAGGCAAATACTTGAATAACTTTCAAAATACATGTAATATGTTATATTTAAAGAAGTATCCTCTAACTCCTAATCGTTAAGGAGTTGTATCTTCCATCATCAGCTCACCAACATGAGCCTATGACCACCTAAAGGCAAATACTGGAATAGCTTCCAAAAACCATGAAACGTCTTATATTTAAAGAATTATTGCCCAACTCCTAATCGCTAAGGAGTTGTACCTTCCATCATCAGCTCACCAACATGAGCCTATGACCACCTAAAGGCAAATACTTGAATAGCTTCCAAAATACATGTAATATGTTAAATTTAAAGTATTATCCTCTAACTCCTAATCGTTAAGGAGTTGTACCTTCCATCATCAGCTCACCAACATGAGCCTATGACCACCTAAAGGCAAATACTGGAATAGCTTCCAAAAACCATGAAACGTGTTATATTTAAAGAATTATTGCCCAACTCCTAATCGCTAAGGAGTTGTACCTTCCATCATCAGCTCACCAACATGAGCCTATGACCACCTAAAGGCAAATACTTGAATAGCTTCCAAAATACATGTAATATGTTAAATTTAAAGTATTATCCTCTAACTCCTAATCGTTAAGGAGTTGTACCTTCCATCATCAGCTCACCAACATGAGCCTATGACCACCTAAAGGCAAATACTGGAATAGCTTCCAAAACCATGAAACGTGTTATATTTAAAGAATTATTGCCCAACTCCTAATCTCTAAGGAGTTGTACCTTCCATCATCAGCTCACCGACTTAAGACGTTCATTACTAGACGCAAATACTTGATTGGCTTTCAAAAATAAATGAAAAATGTCATGTGTGCCTACAACATTTGAAGAGTTCCCTCGATTTCTCCAGGATCCCATCATCAGATCTGGACCCGACGACAATGGGACCAACTAGAAGGTATACCCTTTCAAACAAAAAAAGAATTTTCCAAATCGGTCCACGCGTCTTCGAGCAATCGGGGAACATACATAAAAAAAAAAAAAGATTTCGTCGAATTGTAAACCTCCTCCTTTTTGAAGTCGGTTAAAAACTAATATTAAACGTAAGTTTACGCGATTAAGACAGTTTGTCATTAATATGTGAGTGATACTGATAATCGTGAGTTTAAATCAATATACTGTTAATGATTTTCAACAACTTTCACTATGGGACCAAATATGAAAACTCAAGAAAAACATACATCGACAATTTCATACATTTTGGTCAATCTTAGCCCATTCCTATGGAACAAAAAAAATGGTAGCTTTTTTCTTGAGTTTTCGTATTTGGCCTCGTAAAGCTAAAAGTAAAAGTTGTTCAAAATCATTAACAGATTCATGTTTTATTATTTTGTATCAACAGTTTTGTAACACCCTGTAGATTGGGGACAGAAACGATATGGACCACCTGGTTTCTACGGTAGAGCGTAAAGTTACGAACTCGGGTTTTTTTATTAACGATGCAAAAATGATAGAGAAATAAAACTATTTGAACAGGGTCCGCCCGGAGAGCTACCACCGTCTTACCCGTTAACCTGCCGCTAAATAGTAGTGTTTGCACTGCTGTGTTTCGATTTGGGGGTAAGATAGCCGGTGTAATTACTGGCATCGATAGAGCCAATCAATCTAAGTCCTCAGGGTAGGCAGCACGTAGGCGATTTTTTGGTCACTATGTCGATGGGCCTCAGATCCTGCTTTCCATCAGGTGGGCTGAGAGCTCAGTGTGGACAACTGAGCTCTCAGCCCACCTGACCACCTTCGTCACATAAAAAATCGGATTATTTCGCAAATGATATCGGATTATATCATGAATAACTAACGTGGTAACCGAAGAAAAGGATAGAGATTTGAATACCTAGTGTGAGTTTACCTCCTATTGCGTGTATAAGTACGCATAGTTAATAGGAGAGGCCTACGTCCAGCAGTGGACTGAGATAGGCCGATGGTAATGATGATGTGATGATGTGTGATCTCTTTGATATTAACACAAAAGTATTTGCACCAGTGGTTGGGCAGCAGCATCCATGTAATTACAGTGCAGTACCTAAATATTCTTATACCAGGGTGCTTAGTTGCCAATCGCTAACGCTTAATCGTCAATCGTAAACGAAAGGCAGCTAACCGTCTTTGTCGCACTAATATGAAAGAGTGACAGAGAGGGAAAACTACGATACGCTACTAAGCGTTAGCGATTGGCAACTTGGCTAAGCATCCTGAACTTACGACGATCACGTATCGCGCTATTACGATATTAGGATGATGCCTTTTAAGTATTCTTAACTTCTTATTGGTTAGCAACAAAGTGAGACGTTTTACAAAAACAGCTCATAAATGTGTTAGTTTTTAGTAAAACGTCCCACTTTGTCGCTTACCATAAAGACGAGATTTCCTTGAATATCCTTAATATAAATAAACTGACTAAGCGGCTTTATGGCAAACGACAAAGTGGGACGTTTCACTAAACTCACACACAAATAATATCCTTTACCGGTTACCTTCTCTATTTGCGGCAACCGACTAAGCACAACATAAGTAGCACGTCATAACATGTCAAGAAGCGCTAAAAAAGTTGTTCGTAATCGCCTTTGAGAAGTTCGGCGAACTCATTAGACGATGCAAGTTGTAAGCCTGCGGCGCGGTCGCCAACGCAAACAGTCGCATTCCTGTCATTATACACGTTTACTTGGTCCAGTATAAAATGATCTCGAGGTTAGGTACTACATGTAATGACCGCGAAGCCGCGAACACGAGTGTGGAGCTTACGCGAGCGCACAGCGAAAGCAACTCGACACCAGCGACCCTACCGGCGCGAACTTCGAAATCCACTGATTTCGAGGATTTGTCTCTCTTACCTACTCTAATGATACCTTCGTTGGAACGTCAGAAAAATCCTCGAAAACGGATATCGATTTTCGCGATAGAAGTCCACACCACACTCGCGATTGCGGCTTGGCGCCGCTCACGAATGTGGAGCGGGACGTACATGTTTTCCATAAAATTATGTAAAAAAATAAAAATAGTTCCAGTTAGTTTTCCTTTGGGGCTAGATAATTGTGTTTCATAGCGGGACCTTACAACTAAGTGGCGCCAACTAGTGGCATACGTTTTCAAGAAAACCCTCTTTACATTTTCGAAGCAATGCGCTTATCAGGGGCTGCCGCCGTTATAGCCGTAGGTAAGTCCGTGTTAACACGGCGATAGGCTACAGGAGTAGGCAATCATACGACAAGTTGATATGGTGGCTATCACTTATCAAGCGACATGCCCATATTGCCCGAAAAAACTTTACGGAAGGTCGTGGTGTAATTGGAAGCTCATTTGACCGGAAATCCAGAGGATGCGGGTTCGAATCCCGTAACAACCAGAATCTTTCGTAGGTAGTTATTTTTTTCTATGCTAAGCACATGTTACGAAATTTATTTATTGGGATATGAAACAAATGATCATACAATTTCTTCTCTTATACCTAGTTCCCTTTCTGGGTATAAGCCTATACCCAGAAAGGGGCCTTAGCTTAATCATTTGTTGATTTATATTTTAATACATTATAAAGATTTATAAGTGTATCATTACATTATAGTCTTAGTTATGTCTGTGGCATCATTCAAGGCTAATATTAAAAAGATGTGGTTGTCCACCAACGGTGATTAGGTTAATTACTGACATTTTAACAGTTCTATTATTTTTATATATTTCATTTGTATAATATTTATGTATACTGATATGTAGTCTATGTATTTTATGATAAAAGTTATATGTGTATTCTATTCATTTAGAAATAATATATTTTATTTATTTATTGTGCATCATGGGAGTTTGTCTATCTAAACTTTCGAATCTCCACTCAATTTCTCAAAGGTTAGCTGGAAGAGATCCCTTATAGGGATAAGTTCGCCTTTGTACTTACATTTCTTTATAACTGTGTTGTAACATATTCTGTGTACAATAAAGTGATTTACTACTACTACTACTTATAGTTAAGGAAATAATTAAAGACTTATTATTATTATACCTAGTTCCCAATTTTCTTTATCAAATCTATGTGATATTGTAGGATTAACGATTAATATTCTTAATTAGCACTCAAAGAAGGTAGTCGTCGGGAATAGCAATGCTTTGAAGCGAGATGTTTCACGCACGGCGATATGAATCCAGTAGGTACTTGGGTACTTCGGTGTAAACAATGCCGCGTCAAACTAAATTAATTCTGCTCAACTGTCAACACCATGCATGTTGTCTTGCCACTACTGTGTAAGTTCACTAGGTAGGTACCGTAAAACCACTTAAATATACCTATAATGTGTTACCATGACTCGGGATTTAACTAAAATGTCATTTTCAAGTGTTAACATTTGAATAGTGCCTACATTTTGCATCAAGGGAGGTAAGTACGGAATTATTAACGAGAGGCTTTTAATGACTCGAGTTAGTATTCCGCTTACCGACCGTGATGCATACAATATTTTTCATCACACTTGCGGACAAAAAAATAAGTTTTAAAACAAAATATTATTATGTGCTGCCCCCGTTAGCATAAACGCAGTAACTATGTAGTTCTAAAATGGTAATTAATACCAAAACATAATTCAGATGAATAAAGTAAACAATTGATTGACACTTCAAAACTAGATACTGCGTTTATGTTTACGGGGGCAATGACGTACTGACATTTCTATTACTCCCTAAGGAATTTCACTTTTTTATTACTCCCTCAACCCATGCAAGCAATGGCGCGCTTAGACAGCAAGTGTGATGAAAAAATATTTAATTTGTTACGATTAAGTTTATTTCTTCCGAACGATCAATCTAGGTAACGCGTGTACTGCTCAGTTGTCAACCGATGCGAGTGGCTGCGATCGGTCAATATCAAGTGCAAATTAACGATTCATTTACAAAGTACATTGCGTCTCAATTAACTTTTCTTAGGAAGGTAATTAAAAAAGGAAGAAGAAAAAGGAGTTTTAAAACTAAATACGCTTAATGATCACGATCAGTAATCTTGCCAGTAATACTCAAATTACCAGGCTTATAAGTTTTAACTGTAAGTCCTTCAAGAGATCGATAGATGGCGTGAAGGAGCTGTGTAAGACAGGAGACATCCTGGCGCTTCAAGAGACATGGCTGTTAATGCACGATTTGCCGTTACTTGGCACTGTGAGTGATGATTTCGCATACACGGGGACATCTGCGGTGGACACTGGTGCTAGCCTATTAACGGGGCGTCCGTATGGTGGGGTTGCGCTACTGTGGAGAAAGTCTGCGTTCCCGGAAGTGTCTGTTGTGAAGTGTGATAGTGTCAGGTTAGCTGCTATAAAGGTTCATTTCCCTGGTGCTGTAGCATTGGTCTTCAGTGTTTATATGCCTGTAAATGCGCCGGAGAACTTGCCGTTGTTTACGGAATGTTTTGGTGAGATTAGCGCCATCTGTACGGAAAACGCGGATGTAGAATCTATATATATATTAGGTGACTTTAATGCTCACCCCAATGAGCTTTTTTGTAAAGAAATGATTGCTTTCTGTGAGACTCAAAAATGGGTCTGTATCGATTTAGATATGCTAGGTGCTGAGTCCTCAACATATACCTATACAAGCGAAGCCCATGGGTGTAAAAGGTGGTTGGATCACTGCATAGTCACAGAGGCAGCGCGAGAAACTGTGCATAGTGTTAATGTCAAAGGTGACGTGTATTGGTCCGACCACTTACCGCTTATGATTGACTGCAACCTAAGCAAGTTACAGCTGAAATCCACTCCGCCTACGCCGGTCAATGTGGGTGTGGTGTGGGGAGAAAGGAAAGGGGAACAGTTGGAGCTGTACAGTTCGCTATGTAATGAGGAATTGAAGCTGTTGGATTTTCCGGCTGACTTATCGCACTGTGCTGACAGGTTATGTAACGATTCTAGTCATACACGTGTTTTAGATAATATGTACAATCGTATAATTAATATCCTGACAGAGGCGGCCAAAAAATCCAGCAGGAAAAGACGCAATCGGCGAGATCAAATCGCAGGTTGGAACAGGTACGTGGCTGACACTCACAGGGATGCCAGAGCTAAGTTTCTTGTGTGGATATCAGCAAATCGACCGCGTCATGTCCCTGTATATAATGACATGTGTGAAAGCAGAAGGCTTTTTAAGTCTAAGCTCAAATGGTGTCAAGACCGACAGGAGCAAATAAAAAGGGACATCCTTGCTTCAAACCGGGCAGCTAAAGACTTCAAAGCCTTCTGGAAGAACACCAACAAGCTGAATCTACGACCTGGCATTCCTGTGAGTGTGGGTGGAGTCTCTGATTATAAAACTATTGCCAATAACTTTAAGAGTGCATTTAATGTGAGCCCACTGTTGCATATGTCACCTGAGGAGGTGCACATAGTGCACAATGCTGAGACCATCACTGGCGAGAGTACCGTGAGTTTTACATCTAAGGAAGTTAATTCCGTTATTAAAGGTATGCAAAGAGGGAAATCACCAGGGCATGATGGTCTCAGCATTGAGCACTTAAAATATGCTGGCGCGCACCTACCTCGTGTACTGGCAATGTTCTATACATTGTGTCTGAGGCACTCCTACATTCCACAGGCACTTACGAGAACTCTTGTAGTTCCACTCGTGAAAAACAAGACTGGAGACTTGTCTGACAGCTGTAATTATAGGCCCATCTCACTCGCCACTATTCTTGCTAAAGTGCTTGACAGTTTGCTTAACGCACAACTTCGTAAGCATATAAAGTTGCAAGATGCTCAATTTGGCTTCAGGCCGGGGCTGTCAACGGAGAGTGCGATTCTGTGCAAGCTGTAAGGTACTACAAGGACAGAAACACGCCGGTATATGCGTGTTTTTTGGACTTGTCCAAAGCATTTGATCTGGTTGTGTACGAATGTACTGTGGGATAAATTAGCTAGAACGACCTTACCTAGGGAATGTACAGCTTTGCTAAAGTATTGGTACAGCAGCCAGATCAATCGAGTGAGATGGGCGGGGGTGGAGTCGGATGACTTTAAACTCCAATGCGGTGTACGGCAGGGGGGTTTAACTTCTCCTGCATTGTTTAATCTGTACGTAGACGGGTTGATTGAGGAGCTCAGCAGTACGCGAGTGGGTTGTCATATTACGGGGACGTGCTTTAATAACATAAGCTACGCTGACGACATGGCGTTGCTGGGCCCCTCAGTCGATTCGGTGCGGCAGCTTAGGTATAGACATATGTGAAAGGTATGCCGCTCGGCATGGGCTTAGGTACAACACTGTCAAGAGTGAAGTAATGATATTCAAAGCTCGCAAATATAACCCAACCGTTGAGCCTAGGATCATGCTGAACGGTGTACCTCTAACTAGAGTAAGTAGGTTTAAGTATCTGGGGCATACACTTACGGAAAACCTGAGTGATGACCTAGACATTGAGAGGGAGAGACGTGCGATGGCTGTGCGCGTTAATATGCTTGCCCGCAGATTTGCACGATGTAATAGGCAAGTCAAATTAACTTTATTTAAAGCATATTGCCAGACATTCTACACGTGCAGTCTGTGGGTGAGTTTTACACAAAGAGCGTATAATGTATTGAGGGTTCAGTACAACAACGCCCTTAGGATGCTATTGAGGATGCCTAAATATTGCAGCGCATCGGGAATGTTTGCCGAGGCTCAAACGGACGACTTTTTCGCCGTCAGACGAAAAAGAATTGCGTCCCTCATGAAGCGAGTGCGCGGCAGCAGTAATGGTCTCCTAAGGGCGTTGGATGAACGGTGGGACTGCCCGATAACTAAGTATTGGGTGGACGTAGTTATTGGCAGAGCCAAATAGAACATTAATGTGTTTTTTAAATTATAAGTACTAACATAGTTTTATTTATTACATTGTTATTAATTATTGGGTTATATTTGCGAACCTGAGTGTGAGTACTTCAGACAATGAGCAATTGAGGAGGACTCTGGAGGAAGCGATTATGCAGCATCGCTTCACACCCGATTCTAGGCCACGATTACCACGTTTGCCCATGAATAGGCGCAATCTAGCGTTGATGGGAGCCCTAAACGCTTTACTGGAGCCGTATATACGATCCAGTAAAGATTTGGATGATACGCACTCGATCATGTACTGCGGGGCCATTGCAGCGTGCCGTGTTGCTCGAGTCAAGTTTCCGGACTCTGACCGTGCACCTAGGACCGCTGGGGGTGTCCCCGCATGGCAGGTGCGGATCGAGCGACGTATCGACTCGTTTAGGACTCTCATTGCAAAGCTGATCTGCTTCAGGGGGGGCAACAACCGCCCCCGAGTAATGCGCTTTGTGAACCAGGCGTTCGCGGGAACGGGTATTGCACCCCGCGACTACATGGCCAACCTCACAGAGCGCATCGACTTTCTGAAGCAGAAGGTTTATGCATGGGCAAACCGTATTCGCCGCTACAGAGAGCGTGTGAACCGATTCCAGCAGAATCGCCTTTTCCAGAGTGACCAAAGGAAGGTTTACCGAAAGTGGGAGGAAACCGACTACCGTGTGTCCGACGCGCGGTTGCCGGATGCTACTGCCATGAGTGATTTCTGGCGTAGTATCTGGTCAGCGCCCGTCGGACACACCGAGGGTGAATGGATGACCGTTGTCGAACGGGAATGCGAGACCATCGAACCTATGGGGGCAGTTACCATCAGCCCCGATGACGTAAGTTGTGCTATCCGCACGACTCAGAACTGGAAAAGTCCTGGGCCGGATGGATTGCACAACTTCTGGCTAAAATGGTTTCGATGCTCGCACTCACGATTGGCAACGCAATTCCAACAAGCCCTCGAGCTCGGTTCCCTGCCACCTTCTTTAACAACTGGTGTAACCTTCCTGCTCTACAAGTCCGGTAGTACCACGGAAGCGAAGAACTACCGACCCATCACGTGCTTGCCCACACTGTACAAGCTCCTTACATCCATTTTGAGAGTAAAAATTAACACGCACATTGTTTCGAACAATGTTTTGGCTCCTGCTCAAAATGGATGTAGGGTTGGGTCCCGTGGTACTAAAGAGCTCCTCCTCATCGACATGACCATTTGCCAGCAAGTCCGGCGTAACAAAGGGGCCCTCTCCGCCGCTTGGATTGACTACAAGAAGGCCTATGATTCGGTGCCTCATTCATGGTTGGAAAGGGTCTTGGAGCTGTATAAAGTTAATGCAACTTTAAGATCCTTTCTCGGCGCGTGTATGAGGCAGTGGACCACAGTCCTTCGTCAACCAGGAGGAGGGGATGGCTCCTCTGGCCCGCAGGACTTCATAAGGATCGAGCGAGGAATATTCCAGGGTGACAGTCTGAGTCCCTTGTGGTTCTGCCTAGCTCTGAATCCCCTCAGTACCCTGCTGAAGGATTCAGGACTAGGTTGCCAGCTTCGGAGAGAGGGTGAAGTCATTTCTCACCTTCTGTATATGGATGATCTCAAATTATTTGCGCCAAATAGCCAAGACTTGTTGGAACTACTGCGAACCACAGAAGTTTTCAGTAGTGCCATCAATATGGAATTTGGTGTCGATAAGTGTGCGGTTATGCATGTGCAGCGGGGGAAAGTAGTAAATTCAACAAATTTACAGCTTTCTGAGACAATGTCGTTCAGATCTATCTCGGAAGCAGAAACCTATAAATACCTTGGTATGTCACAGTCTTTGGGTATTGAAGATATGGGAATTAGACAGGCGGTGAAGGAGCGCTTTTTCAGCCGGCTCACAAAAGTACTTAACAGTCTTTTGTCAGGAGGCAACAAAGTGCGCGCCTTCAACGCCTGGGTAATACCCATACTCACATACTCCTTTGGCATACTAAGGTGGACTCAGACCGAGCTGGACGCCCTGGATCGAAGGGTCCGTACACTGCTTACCACACATCGAATGCTACACCCGCGCTCATCAGTTATGAGATTGTACATCCCGCGGAAGTGTGGGGGCCGCGGCTTCCTAAATGCCAAAAACCTCCACAACCGCGAGGTGTACAATCTTAGAAACTATTTTCTTAACAATGAGTGCGGGATGCATCGTGATGTGGTGGCAGTAGACCGGAACCTCACGCCGCTCTCCTTGGCAAAAGAGAACTGGCGCAGACCTGTGGTACTAAGCACCGAGGACCGCAAGGCGGTATGGAAGAGCAAGGAGCTACACGGGCGGTTCTACAAGGCCCTCACGGGACCTGACGTAGATCTGCTCGCGTCGGTGAACTGGCTACGATTCGGGGACCTCTTCGGAGAAACCGAGGGTTTTGCCTGTGCAATTGCTGACGAGGTTATCATGACGAATAACTACCGGAAATATATCCTGAAGGACGGTACGGTCGACATTTGTCGGGCATGCCGCCGTCCCGGTGAGTCACTCAGGCATATTATTTCCGGTTGTTCTCAGATTGTTAACACCGAGTACTTGCACAGACACAACTTCGTAGCCAGGATTATACACCAGCAGCTTGCTCTTCAATACGGCCTTGTGGGCTTCGAAGTGCCGTACTATAAGTACACACCTGCGGCAGTTCTCGAAAATGGTCGTGCCACGCTCTATTGGGATCGATCTATCATCACGGACAGGACTATTGTAGCCAATAAGCCTGATATCGTGCTGATAGATCGATCCCAACGCCGGGCAATGCTCATCGACATCACCATCCCCCATGACGAGAACCTCGTGAAGGCCGAGAAGGACAAAGCCAGTAAGTACCTTGACTTGGCTCACGAGGTAACCGACATGTGGGAGGTTGATTCGGCGATCATTGTACCGATAGTTGTTTCTGCGAACGGTCTCATAGCGAAGAGTCTCGATCAACACCTCAAGAGGCTCTCGCTAGGTGGTTGGATCAAGGGTCAGATGCAGAAGGCGGTAATCCTGGACACGGCGCGCATAGACCGGCGGTTCCTCTCCCTGCAGCCCTAACCACCGGCAGCTTGGGCCCGCTCCGTTGCCGGCGGCTCTCTAGGTTAGGTTTTTTATATTATGTTTTGTATTGCTTTTGTATGTTTTATTGTATTTTACTTTTATAGACATTTTGTAAAAAACCTAGCCTAAGAAATCGATGAAATAAAGAGTATAATAATAAATAATAATAAATCTTTATTTTCTAAAATACTCTTACAGAATTGTACAGTAGTCTCCGCACTAGGCTTCGCCTGTATCGCGGTGAACCGATGTTGATTACATTTTGTACATTTAGGTAAATATAGTATAGTCTGAGTACAAAACAATATTTAATATCTAAGACTTAGATTATGAAATGGTACGACAACAATCATAATATCACATCTCGTTAAAATACCTTTTCTAAGATGTTTTCAGTTTCCTCATAATCTAGATATTTTAACACATTAAATATAAGTTTTTTTGCTTTTGACAATGAGCAGTCTTTAAGGTTACAATGTTTGAGAATGGCATTGTATGTAATTATTCTCATGTGGTCTCCAAATCGTTTTCCAAAGGTTGAGTTTACTCTGGGAATCGGTAGCTTAAAAATTCGTTTTTTCGAAAGCAGAGTGTAATTAGGCAGGAGTTTAGAGGTTTTGTGAGTGACTAATGCAATTTTGTGTATGAATAGTTGGCGGACTGAAAGAACCTGAGCTTGAGCGTAGAGAGCGGTAGTTGGAAAGCGAAAAGGTTTTTTCAGCATTACCTTCAGCACAGAGCGTTGCGCTCTTTCGATTTCGAGCATCGTGGTCTTCCCTGCAGGAATGGGGCAGTCCCCATGCAGGAATGCAGTATCCGATGACCGACTGACATAACGAAACATACACTGTTTTTAAAAGAGGTTCATCAGCAAAGTTATGAAGTTTTTTAAATATAAATATGGATTTTCTGATTCTTTTTGCTAAAGTGTGGATATGATTTTTAAAGTTAAGATTGTTATCTATCAAAAGACCTAGGTATTTTATAACCTCAGTGCTTTGAATGGAGTTGCAGTTACAGTGAGCACTGGACAAATGAGTACAAGTGTGGATTTTTATAACGGGATCGAAAAGAGGTTTAGATAGAGCCGTTTTATGAAAGCAGATAAATTTTGTTTTATTACTGTTGAGGGTCAGCAGGTTTGCTCGAAGCCAGTTAGAAGCGATATTTAGACCACGCTCTGCAGTAGAGACCACACTCTCCCAATTCGTATCATTAAAAAGAATTACCGTGTCATCTGCATAACAAAGTAAGTAAGTATATCTGAATTTGGGATTTTTAAATTGAGTATATCATTCATATATATTGTGAAAAGTGTGGGGCCGAGTATGCTTCCTTGTGGGACGCCAAAATTGATGGGAAGTACGGAACTTTTAAACGTTCCCACTTTTACTAGCTGCCTCCTGCCAGATAGGTAGGTCTCAAACCAAAGTAACGGGACACCATGAATACCTAGACTTTGTAGTTTTTGAAGTAAAATTGGAATTGATACGGTATCAAAGGCCTTAGCCAAATCAAGAAAGACGCCAATACATTTTAAATTATTGTCTAAATAGGATGAAACTAGATCGGTGAGAGTTGAGGTAGCGTCTTCCGTCGAACGGTTCTGCCTAAATCCAAATTGTCGATCAGATAAGAGGTTGAATTTCTCGAGGTATCTCACTAAACGGCGGTTAACAAGTCTTTCGAAAATTTTGGAAAAGGTGCTTAGTAATGAAATGGGTCTGTAGTTGCCAGGAATGTTTTTTGGTCCGTCTTTATGAATGGGAGTAACCGAAGCTAATTTCCATTTCTCCGGAAATAGACCAGAACTTAAACTAATGTTGTAAATGTGGGCTAGCAGTTCAATGATACAGTTTTTGATACACTTTACGAGTTTGTTATTTATCCCGTCTGGACCTGGTGCGCTGTCGTCTTTTAAATGTCTTATGGTAGTTTCAATTTCTCTGAAATCAGTCGGTTGCATATAGAATGTTTTGTCTGTGCTACTTAGTCAAAGGTTAGTGGCAAGGAATTCCTCTGACTCCCCAGTCTGAGAAATGATTTTTGTCGCTAATTTTTGACCTACGGAGGAAAAGAAGTTATTATTGCAGTTGTTTAATGATTCCAACGGATTAGGTGTAGAAATCAGATCGACTGGTTGAGATTTATGTTTCTTGATGTTACAAATATGTTTAATGACTTCCCAAAGTTTTTTAGTGTTACGGGTATTGGAAGAGAGTTCGTGTTTTTCATGCTGTTCTTTTAGTTTTTTAAGGAGATTGTTACAGAAGTTCTTGTAGCGGCTATAAGTTAACTGTAGTACTGCATCATGGGGAAACTGTCTAGATTTGTGCTATATTACTAACACTCTATGGATCACTTCAGGTCTGAAATAAATTATTATTATTTTTTTTTTTTAATTAACACCTTCGCTGCGGCTATAGCTTAACTCGTAATTAACCATACTTTGTAAGGGGTCGAAAGACCCTCTACCGCATTTAACGTATTAATTGCTTTTAAAACTAGAATTTTCAAAAAAAAAAAAAAAGATTTCGATGAATTGTAAACCTCTTCCTTTTTGAAGTCGGTTAATTAGTACGGTCAAATCGTACATTAAACTCGCAAAACATGTAGTAAAGCTGCATTTTTGGTATGTTATTTAGACACCATAGGGCAGTATAAAACCACATTTTGCAAGCAAAAAAAAGTTGTGCTAGCTGCGTTATACGTGAAAAACTGTGAAATTGACTGTCTATTTTTAGTTTCTGATTTTTATAAAAAAAGCCTTACGTTTTTTGACAATATGTATCAGGTAACGTTTAAAGATGAATGAATTTGTAACAAGATGAGATAACATGCATTACCGTAGGTCTTATAGTTTCAGATATTCGAGACTTCAAATAGTACCCTGTTTTGTAAACTAGATAAAATGTTGAGTTTTGCTAACGTTTTTGATTTAATATCGCCTTACCTAATTATGCTACGAAAACCATGAAATAATTATCTTATATATAGCGCAATAAATATTCTTTCATTTAAGGGTAAAATCAGGTCAGTAAACTTTGTGATTGAAACTAAAAACGCGATATTCAAAAAGCAGGAGGTCCTTTATCTAAGTGTTTCATACAAATCGCAAGTCGTGTTGCAAAGCTGCAATTTTAGTATATTATATAGGCCCTACAAGGACGTACAAAAATGCATATTACAAGAAAAACAAAATAGGAATTTCTGCTTAGGACAAAAAAAACTGAAAAAATATTGGACTTCTTTTACTTTTTGACGTTTAATTAAAAAACTATTATCTTTTTGATACTAATTGCTACAAAACTTAGAAAGAATATGAATTTGAAAGGATTTGAGCTACCTTGCATTACCCTAAATTATATAGATTTAGAGAAACGACATTTCAAAATGTGCCCTTCATTAAGTTAAGAAAATAAATGCATGTTTTGAAGCCTCGTACACCCCCAACTATAAGACTTACAGTAATTGTTATCGGCTCAATTTGTTCCAAATTTAATGTAGTTATTATCTACAATTACTTTTTTTTTCTTAGCGCGAACGTTTTGCCAATATTTAGTGAATAGCTTTAACGTAACCTAAAAATTGTTTATGTTTTGATAAAAGGGCACTTTATGAAATGTCGTATCTCAAAATATATATAACTTACGGTGATGCAACGTAGATCAAATCCTTTCAAATTTAATGTTCTTTCTTAGTTTTATAGCAATCAGTATCAATAAGATAATAGATTTTTAGTTAAACGTCAAAAACTAAAAAAAGTGCGAATTTTTTTCCGTTTTTTACGTTCTATGCCCCAATTTTTTTTTGTTTTTCTTTTAATATGCATTTTCGTATATATCTAAAAGGCCTTTATAATATACCAAAATTGCAGCTTTGCAACTCGACTTGCGATTTGTATGAAAAACTTAGATAGCGGGCCTCCTGCCTTTGGAATTTCGAGCTTTATACTTTCAACTACAAAGTTCACTGACCTAATTTTACCCTTAAATTAAAGAATATTAAGTGCGCTATAAGGTCATTATTGCATGTTTTTCGTAGCATAATTAGGTGATGTGATATTAAGTCGAAAACGTTAGCATAACACTAAATTTTATCTAGTTTACAAAAAGGGGTACTTTTTAAAGTCTCGAATCTCTGAAACTATAAGACCTACGGTAATGCATGTTAGCTCAACTTGTTGGAAATTTATTAGTCTTTAAACGTTTATTTACATATGATATCAATAAACATAAGGTTTTTTAAATAAAAATCAGAAACTAAAAAATGGCCGTAAATTTCGCAGTTTTTCACGTACTACCCAGCTAGCACAACTTTTTTTTGCTTGCAAAATATGGTTTTATACTGTCCTATGGTGTCTAAACAACATACCAAAAATGCAGCGATACTACTTGATTTGCGAGTTTAGGGTAAAATTATGTACGATTTGACCGTACTAAATAAAATAATGGTCACGGTTTGGCTAAAAATCTGCATCGCGTTCCTCGATTTCAATAAAAGCCAGTATCATAGCCTCGTAAGAGTCGTAAGGCCCATTCTATTTTTAGGACAATTAAATAACAGCCCAGTGTCCTAAAAAAAGGACATATTTTTAATTTTGGGACCTACAAGATAAAATTCATATTTCTTTGAAAAATATGACGTCATGGGCCGAAGAGCAAATTTTGCTGTCCTATAAATAGGACGTTGGGCCTTACAAGGATAGAGTAACACACTATAGTCCACCCAAAAATGTTCTAAAACTTAATAGAATATCTTCCGTTAGGTGTAATTGTTATATTAATCGTGCTAGTCATAGGCAAAAACTCCTGATCATCACTACATAGTATAAAGTCACTTTTTCTGTCCCTATGTGTCCCTTTGTACGCTTAAATCTTAAAAACTACGCAACGGATTTTGATGAGATTTTTTTTAATAGGTAGAGTAATTCAAGAGGAAGGTTTTTATGTAGGTATAGTACCCGTGCGAAGCCGAGGCGGGTCGCTAGTTAAATAATTAAAAAAACACCTGGACAAAGTCAAAAAGAAGACTGGGACCGATGCTTATTTTATTAGGCATTAAACCATAGTTGCTGTTTTGCTGGTTGTAGTATCATGGTTTTTGTTTTGATTGAACTATGTACAAATTATTTGCAAACTACCATTAAAACACAAGGTTACTCCCTCGATTCGAACCTGAGACAGCTTCATAAGCTGGGTCACTACCGACTGAAGAGGTCATAATAAAATACCGTAAATATAGTAAAAACATTTTATTCAAATCCATAATCTGGCAGCGCTGTTTCTTAAATCTATTTACAACGTTCGAAGTAAGTACAGGCATGCATGGAATGTCAACTTGATTGTATTTTATCATAATCGTAAATGAAATTCATCAATCTGCACATACAGTAAAATTAATTGCATAAAAGTCAATCAAATTGTGATCCCACATTAATGTAATTCTGTTATAAGGTCAAGGTGGGTAATACCGTCCCTCGGTAAAGTCCGTCTACGTGATTTTCACCCCTAACTCAATAATATAAGACGCATATGACGGACTTTCCTTACAAATCACCAAAACGGACGACCAGCGCTAGCTCTGCTGGCAAAATGCTGAGTTTTGGCCATTTCGGGACAAAATTTCGTGTTTACTGTATTGTTTTCTTTTCTACTGTGTCTCGAATAAACGTTTTTTCTTTCTTTACAAATAAAATATGCCGGAATTACCCACACTGACCTAATAACGTTATAAAACAAAGTGTGACAAGGATATTAGAATACTAAAATGTCAGAGAGAAACATGATGTTATATAACATTTTGTAACACCAATGTGGGACCACCGAAAAATCACCGTAAATGTAACGGAATTCCGGGTATTCTGTCCGTACCATGAGTTGGCAAATAACGTTTACTCGATACGTAAAGGTCGCTTCAATCTATCAGAGGCCCTACCGCGAACCACGAACATAGTGTTGCCTCCCTGTCGCACTTACGTATAAATTCATAAGTGCAAGAGAGAGGCAACACTTCGTGATTCGCGGTAGGGCCTCAGTGAAAGTGTACTACTTTCGCACGCGGTATGCCATCTAATATGACAAATACATACGCTACAACGCGCACGCCACGCACACGTGCACGTTATGCACACGCATTCGGTGTGGCTCGGCGATAACGCTAGCGTGCCCACGACGACGAGTGGCCTGGGTGCTCATAAATATTTAAGCAGGCATCCAATTGTCATAGCGTTAACCCTTTGACCGCCACAGTCGGCTACAGCAACGTCGTCGCCGAAACAATAGCGACATTAGCGACTTACGTGGTTAGCGTGCGCAAAGTTTACTTTTCCGCACTAGTTAGGAAAAATTCTATTTCGCTTAAATAATTGTGAACGCGTCTGGTGCTCGGCATATTCCTACGCCGTCTGGCGGTCAAAAGGATAAAGTGCATGTACAGATATTTATGAGAACCGTGGCCGCTCCGATATCAAACAGATGGGACTTTACGGCTAGTGATCAGTTAATTTATTTCTGACTATTGCTTCAGATCACTGACTTTCCGTTAGCCTGGAATTCCGTAACATATGCCATTCACGTGCACGATTACTCATCTGGTCACATTTTAAAATTATGAATTTTGTCTAGTAAATTGTACTGAGCTCTGTTTAGAGCAGGGATCGGATACCGGTTTTTGCTCCATACAAAAGAACGGTTCGAATTCCGTTCTTTTTCGTTCTTCGGTTCATATTTTTTTTGTTTATGGAGTAATTCAAAAATATGATGTTAATAATTAATGTTAATGTTGAATACTACATAAAGAGTGTAAAACATTTTAAAATATTGAGCTATTTCGAGGTTTTTCTAAAAAACCGGTTCCGATCCCTGGTTTAGAGTACGGATATAAACGTCAACTGATTTGTATATCTGACTATCAATGAATAGGTACTGGGCCAGGTCAAAAATTTGCCAATAAACACTATAAACCGTTGAGATGAAAAAAAATTGGTATACGTGCATATTTTTGACCTTGCTTACGCTTACAGGTCGAATAAATTATAATACAAATGCATCTATGAATACAACAGAACGAATGACTATTGAGCGACAACGTTTCATTTACTTACAAGTACACGACAAGTATTAGTTAGGCGAATCATAATTTAAAAGGCAATTTCCTCGCAGCCCGTTCAGGGTAAAAAGCCGAAATAGATGTAAATTTTACGGTAATTATTGTAAAAGGTTTAGAGGATGACAACTGATTTGTCATATAATGGACCTATATTGCTATTCTGATGTCTTCATAATTCTAATAGTATGCACCAATTTAAAGAATCTTAGTATGTGTTATCGACCTGTAATTTGAAGGCAGAGCTAGTTTTACAGCAATCCCTATTCTAAACTACAAGCAGAGTCATAATTAAAAAAAACACTAGCTGATTCTATCGGACCTCACACTATTCACTTAAATATAAATAAAATAGAAATTCATGCTAAAATATTTACATCATCTTAAATATAAAGGTTCCCTACTAAACTTGTGGTAAACTATAATTATTGCTTTTATTGTATTATTTTTATTAAATTCAGTTATGTAATTGAACTGGAACTTCAAAATGTTAGCTTTATGATATTCAAATATAACAGTAGTAGTATATAATTTAAATGCAATTCAAATATAGGTACAAAAGCTAACATAAGGGAAATTAAAAGAGGGACTAACGTCAATGATGCTTAGCAATAAAACATCTCGTTGTGTCAACATTTTAAGATAGGAGCTTAAACTTATGAATTGAAAGGAGTGAGCACTGTGTTTGAACCAACTAGTCAGATCCGCATATTACGAACCGTTTCATGAGAAAATTGCCGCGAGTAACTTACCCATAAACGTCCCCTAAGTTAGCAAGCCGCCAAATATTGTTTGTCCCTTTCGCTTTTATAGACATATTGATAAGACCGAAAGGGCCAAACGATACTTAGCAGGCTTTCTAAGTTACGAGACATTTATGATTACAGGATAGTGTTAGGCTGTAGGATATATCGTCGGCTGACAAGCAAAACTCACTATAAAAACTGTCACTACTCTTAGCAACCTCTTATGTCAGTATTAAATCAGAACTGAGATACGAGCTATATTTCAAGTAGGTATTTGTTACTTAGTGAGTTGTGCGAGTTTTTGATAAAAGATTGATGATGGGCAGCAGCGTCATCATAGTGGACACATTACTGCCATCGCCAATCCGCTTACCCAGCGTGGCGATTATGGGCATTTACCTACTAATGCGTTTTTTACGCATAGTTAATAGGAGAGGCCTACGTCCAGCAGTGGACTATCATAGGCTGATGATGATGAGTTTTGCTTGTCAACCGACGATATGCATTTACCCCTGGCGAGGCACGTCTGTATTAAAAGACTCTGACAATTTTAACCGAGGTGCTGCGCGCGGCAATTCTCTCGCGAGGTGGCACCCTCTGTGTGGATGCTCCTTTATTACAGTTGTATGAGATTCAACAATGTCTCGTATTACTATGGAGTGATATCAAAATCACAAATCTTGAATGAAACATAAACAGCATGTCTTTGACATTTTAAACAGGCATTGCAAACTGACTATTTGTCGAACAATCATCACGCATAACAAACACTACATTTGTCAAACACAAAATCTGCATAGAAATGACAAGTATGGAAGTTGTAAAGCTTCAAACCAGTTCATCAGAAGCTAGTACCAAATGTAAACAAAGTAAGTCTAAAGTTTAATTATTTAAAATCTTCCAATCTTCCATAACACATAAATGCTGGCTGAAATTACAGGGAAGAAGTGCACGTAATTGCTTTGACTTTTCATTGTAACGTACCCATACTAAATGCGCTGCCTAGCGAGTAAATTGCAGCGCGAGGCAACTAAGTCAGTGTAGACATGCCTTGAGCAAAAAGCCAAGTTCACACTAAACAACCTGCAGCAACCAGCAGCTTTTGCTGTATCCACTTTGCACCATTGTACTATGAGAAATTTCGCTCGCAAAACAACTCATTTAATGTGTGCGCTAATAATATACGAAACCTTCATAACTGTCAAATCCAAAGCACAATTTCACATTACATTGCTCTTAAATATTTTCCCCAACTCAAATGTAACCAGTAGTGTAACTACAGGTCTAACGCTGAGTCTATTCCTGCTGAGCCCAAGGTTTTATATTATCACGGAAATAGCAGATTTGACATGT
The DNA here is from genome assembly GCA_025490895.1 of Thaumatotibia leucotreta. Taxonomy (NCBI): domain Eukaryota; kingdom Metazoa; phylum Arthropoda; class Insecta; order Lepidoptera; family Tortricidae; genus Thaumatotibia; species Thaumatotibia leucotreta. Next base: position 6,290 of record JALPQI010031642.1, on the reverse strand, counting down.
CACATTACATAACCTATCCCGAGGAGAATTCATCTAAAACATGTAGATCCAACTCCAAGTAATTTAATAAATGCATCATCGATTGACAGTTCAGACAAATCCTCAGCCTTGTGGCCACGACATTAGAGAGATAGATATCGGAACATCTCACAAGTATGGTCTTAGACTAGGGTTGTCATCTATCTAGGTTTCACCAGATTTATCCTAGTTTGCATTGTAGACACCGTCCAGGGGCCGTCCGAGGGCTCTCCGAGGAGGTTTCCAAAACGTTTGTGTCTCCTGGTTTTATGAATTTCAAGATGGCAGCCCTATCTTAGACCAATGTCGTGGTTAACACTTTCGACACCGCTTACCCGCCTGACGAGTAATCGTAAACTCTACTCAGATGCCGGCTTACTCGCTAGGACGGCAAGAGCTATAAACCTTCACGCGACGCCAGAGTACTCGCCAGGCGGGCAAGGCTCAGGGCTGCCGCTTACAGTAACAGAAAAAATGTACTTAATGATTTTGCCGATCGATCCGAATATCCGATTATTACAGTTTATTACTACACGTTACATTTTCATTTATTTCACCTAATGAGAATACAAAATAAAATATACTCTGTGACGTATACGAAAGTTGCTTGGCACAGCCCTGAGCGTCTGCCGCTTGCCCGCCTAGCGAGTACGCGGCGTGCGGCATTAATACGCACGCCTTTGCCCTCCTAGCGAGTACTGTCGGTTTCTGGGGTAGTGTTCGGAATTTCGCCTGGTTGCGAGAGTGTTAAGTTACACTACCTCTCAAGGCGCCCTTAACGCAGGAACAGTCAAGCGCTAGGACTGCAGATTTCACTTTAGCAGTTGTGACAAGTTCTAGGAGCGGTGTTTGCGGTTGATTGCCTGCAGGAGACGACGGCCCCACCACTCGTCGAGGTTGAAGGGTCGGAAGTTGGCGAGCTGTCGGGGCGGAGCTTCGCTGTAGTAGCGCGCGTCTTCGCTGCCTCGTTCTAGCTCTCGGGTCACCTAGAACGAGGGGTATTTTGTTACATTACTTGTTTCAACGTAGTGACGGAATTGGTATATTACTTGTTTCACTCAATGTAGTGATGGAACTAAATAAATTAATAAAATAAATAAATATCTTTGGACATCTTACACAACCTAGTCGCATGGTAAGCTCAATTAAGGCTTGTGAAGTGGGTACTAGGCGACGATATATATAATAGATAGATACTTAAATACATAGTTGTGATATAATCTAATTATAATGTATGTACAAATGGTAGTAATGTTAATATTAGTTATCTTAATAATTTAGATTTGAATTTGATTTGACAATAGAAATAATGATAGTTTGTAATAATTAGCATGTAAGGTTCATCTGTAAGTGCTGATTTAAACTGTAATTATGTACTCTCAATAAATAAACAATAAATAAACATAGACAGCCATGACCAAGGTACAAATATTTGTGATAAATAAATACACAAATAATGCCCTCGCCTTCGTAGGCAGGGTCACTACCAACTAGGCTACGGAGGCTGACAGTAAGCATATTGTTATCGCCCTTCTTTGTGGGTGTCGTAAGAGTTGGCCGTTTCGTGATGGCAGTAAGAATACATATTTGTCACCACCCTGACTCTTCCCGCGGGTGTCGTAAGACCCGAAAAGGGATTGAAGTGTCCCTGACCATTCTTTGATAAAAAATTGATGATGGACAGCAGCGTCATCATAGTGAACACATTACTGCGATCGTCATTTCACTTGCCCAGCGTGGCTATTATAGGCATTTACCTCCTAATGTAGAGACGCCTAGATAATAGGAGAGGCCTACGTCCAGCAGTGGACTGAGATAGGCTGATGATGATGTGATGATGTAAGAGTGGACTAAAGAATTGAAGGGACTGACCATTAATTTATTGAAGATTGATGAAGGGCAGCAACTTCATCATAATGGACACACTACTGATTGCAGTAGTGTGTCCATTATGATGATTGACCATTGGGTCAACATGCTTGCCCAGCATGGCGATTATGGGCATTACCTATAATTAAGCATAGGTAGTAAGAGAGGCCAGCAGTGTAATTATTTTTTAATCCACTATGATGATGCTACTCTACTGCCCATCTTCAATAACCCAAAGTGACACTTCAATGCCTCTTAGTCAACACGCTCTAGTTGAAAAATCGGAAGACCATGAATGAAATGGTCAGATGACCTCAGGGGAGTTGCCGGCCCCATGTGGGTCAGGCTTGCAAGAGACAGGTTCGGGTGGAAGGAAAAAGAGGAGGCCTTTGTGTCGAAAGGATACGCTGATTAGAAACTTGTGTAATTAAGTAATATTATAATTGTATTTTATTTATTAATTTATAGCCTTGGTACAAAGTAAATTTTTCTGTTATGATTATAGTTATGTAGGTAGGGCTCTGTCTGTGTGTCCTGTGGACACAAAGGCCTCCTCCAGCATTCTCCAGTCTTGCCTATATTGGGTTCTTCTCATCCATAGATGTCCGGCCATTATAATTGTATTACTATATCAGAAATAAAGGCTTTGAAATTGAAATTGAATATATTCTTACTACCTCACTGGCCAATAAAAAGAATATGCATCATAAAACAATGTGATGCATACAGAATAGTAAGCTGGTTAATAACTTAACTACCCATTAACTGGTTGTGTCTATGATTCTGCCTGCAAACTTGTAGGTTCAAATCTGGGAGAGGGCATAGTGTTGTGTGTTTTATTGTTATTATTAAATTTATTCTTTATGACCAGAGATCGGACAAATGTGCTGCTGCTATAGATAATTTTCTGAAAATTATTAAATGATTAATTATTCAATCAAATTGGGAGTCATGTCCATATTATTGCGAACAATGACGCACGTTTGTCGGACCTCTGTTTATGACATACAGAGTGATTTTTTATTCACCGTTCAAATTTTAGAGGGTTAAGTATGAGATCAATGGTCCCTACATTTTCACCTACTAATAAGTCAGGGTTTGTATGGAACATCAGATTTTTTCTCCAATCAGATCTTGGTCCCATGGTAAAAGTTCAATGACCTCAGAATGGCCGGTGGATAAAAAATCACCCTGTATGCCATTCCCATTTTTTTATACACACCTTATTCCAGGAATCATATATGTAGTTGATAATGTCGTCCTGTTGATTATTGTTATGGGGTGGCGCCGGCGGACTGAGCCTCGCTGAGTGTGAATGAGAGTGCCCGTTGGAGTGCCTCTTGCCGAGGTGAGGCAGGCTGCGGGGGCCGCTGCTCACGTATGGAGCCCTGAAATGTGCAATAATCTAGTAAATAAGGATAGTATGCAGGCAGTAAAGCTCAGGAAAATATCCCAAACACTTTTTTGGTAGAGTTGTATTCCAATCTTTATGGACGATATGATGTAGAGTTGCAAGACATACTGTAATATAAAGTGTATGGAAAACTGTATTTTACAACTACATACTTTACGATTTACGAGACACATAAAGTATCTTAAAATACTTTATGTTGAACTTAATTGAAAACTTAAGTAGCCAGAAATGTGAACGAGTTTAGTGAAATGTCCCACTTTGTCATTTGCCATAAAGCCGCTTTGTCAGTTTCTTCATATGAAGATACAAGGAAATCTCGTCTTTATGGTAAGTGACAAAGTGGGACGTTTTACTAAAAACTAACACAAATAGGAATACTGACTAGATACTGCATTTTTTCTGTGTACTTTATTTTTTCACTTTAAACCAATCAAAACAAAATCTGGCACCCCTAATGATATATCAACTCCACTGCTCTGTGTTACCCTTCCCCTTAGTACAAGGGACCGGGACCATTATTTTCTCTTGTAAGTTAATGGAGTGATTTAAAAATATGATATTGTTAATCACATAAAATATTGAGCAGTACATTATAGAGTATAAAACATTAAAAAATATTGGGCTGTTTCAAGGTTTTTTGTAAAATACCGGTTCCGGTCCCTGCTTAGTACAGTTACATGCAGTTGTGAGATGTGTGTATTGTCAATGGGATTGAAGCAGGCAATGAGGGTTTTCGATAATTTTTCTGCCACCAGGCGGCGCTTCGTACGTACCTGGTCTCGACAACTGTCAGATTCATACTATTCATAGGCACCTGGGCCTAAAATATTGAAATTCTATTTTATTTGGAAGAGAATTGATTTTGTAATGGATTACGACTATTACACGGTCATCGAACTGAAGACGGAGCTATAAAACAGGCGCGCAAAGTCACTGGTATTCAAAATAATTACTTTAACTTTGTTAATTTCATGAGAATTGACTTGGAACTATTTTATTTATTTATTTTAGGTAACAATATGCCTAAAGTAATGGTTTTCAGAATAAATAAACCTATAAAATATGTTGAAAATTAAATGCGCGTATTTATTTTGACAGTTCGTTAAACGGTCGGCTTAGTGCTGCCATCTCACCTCCCCATAGCGGCAGAAAAAGTATCAAAAACCCTCATTCAAATCACATAGGTTATGTTATGTTACGTATTTTATGATAGATTATAAGCACATAAAATATTGCTATATGCTAAAACCCATCACAAAATTATGTTCCCAAAAAAAATGTTTTATAGTTTTTTCTGTGACAAGAGGCCAAGATTAATGGAGCAGCACCATTGAAAAAATGAAAAAAAAAATGGGCTCACCGGAAGATCAGCGTTGGCTTTCGGGTCGACATTACGCTGAGGTGAGTCCATTTCGTGGTATAATATTAAGTACTGATTCTGTCTGTTTAGTCTTGTCCTGTCATGCTTGTTATATTTGCCACGGATACATTATTTGTATTTGTATTTAGTATTTGTATTTAAATATGTACATTCAAAATTATATTTTGCCTAGTTTGAGATTCAGGCAAGAACATTTGGGTTATTCCCACCTGTTACCACTACCACAATCTGACACCTGTGGTAACTAGGAATTTGTTCCCACTGGTTACCACTAGCATACTTAGTGGTAACTAATGGGAAAAAGAAATCCCAGGTGTTTTAATTCTGAGTTGTTCCTACTGGTGGGAAAAGTGGTAACAGGGAATAAGCAGTGAATTTCTTGCACAAATACACTGTATTTACTTGATTAACTAATTACTAATTACAAGTGCATTTATTTGATGATAGTTGTTTAATGACAACAAAAAAAACCTACTACAATTATGTGGTACAAACAAAATGTTTTTGCTGATTTTTTTTTTTTTTTTTATAAAATATATAATGCTAAGATACGGTTGCGCCGGCTACGGACAGTGCGCGCCGCATTGTTTACAGATAATTTTATTTTACATATAATATGAAGTGGCTGTATCTCAAAGTTGACAATTGTGTGTTCTCTAAAACAATCCAGAGTATGTACTTATAAAAACCATCAGTGACCACAACAGCACAATGCCCTAGTGCCTGAAAAACTGCACACAAGTACTTTTCGATTACGCGCTCGATATCATTACATTACAACGGGAGAATGAATTCAATGAATAAACTTGCTATACGCCCAAAAAATAGAAACACAATCAATACAAATGCCATAACTCATACAGAAAAGTGCCATTGTTTACAACCCATGCCACGATGTATGAAAGTAATGTAAAACAAGTAAAGAACAATGAAACCTTACTTACCTCATATTATTTCTATCCATATTTTCAAGTCACGTTGCCCTTCGATTCAATAGATTGTTTCAAGTCTTATGTAAAACTTAACCTAAATTAGTCTTAAGATTTAACACATTTCATTCGACAATAATAATTAATTGATGGTATAAATAAATTTACAAGAAAGATAAATAGAATTAGGACGCCACTAAGCGCGTACGAATGAATGAAACGAAACGAACGACACGACGCAAAACATGTGTCAAAATGTAGACAAGTGGGTCCGAATTGATGATGTAGAGATGCTACCACGCTGTTACAGTTTCGTTCACTGTTACAAAAATCAACGCACTACGACTAATTTAGTGCGACTTGGAAAATGTCTTCACCTACATTACCTGTAGTGCGCTCTGATTGGTTAAAAACTGTTGCGCTAAATAAAGCACCAATGAATGAAGATAAATAATAATCTTGTAAACCAAGTTGCCAGTGTAAAAATCGCGCGAAATTCAAATGTTGGGCGACAAAACCATCGCGTTATGTTTTGCTCAAAGTTTTGTTCCTTTTATTAAGGTTCCGTAACCAAAACGTTCCAAAAACGTTCCGTAACCGGAACCCTTATAGTTTCGCCATGTCGGTCTGTCCGTCTGTCCGCAGCATAGCTAAGTGGCCGTTAATACTAGAAATCTGC
>JALPQI010031641.1:0-11949 GCA_025490895.1 Thaumatotibia leucotreta | reverse complement strand
TTTCGCTTTTATAGACATATTGATAAGACCGAAAGGGCCAAACGATACTTAGCAGGCTTTCTAAGTTACGAGACATTTATGATTACAGGATAGTGTTAGGCTGTAGGATATATCGTCGGCTGACAAGCAAAACTCACTATAAAAACTGTCACTACTCTTAGCAACCTCTTATGTCAGTATTAAATCAGAACTGAGATACGAGCTATATTTCAAGTAGGTATTTGTTACTTAGTGAGTTGTGCGAGTTTTTGATAAAAGATTGATGATGGGCAGCAGCGTCATCATAGTGGACACATTACTGCCATCGCCAATCCGCTTACCCAGCGTGGCGATTATGGGCATTTAACCTACTAATGCGTTTTTTACGCATAGTTAATAGGAGAGGCCTACGTCCCAGCAGTGGACTATCATAGGCTGATGATGATGAGTTTTGCTTGTCAACCGACGATATGCATTTACCCCTGGCGAGGCCACGTCTGTATTAAAAGACTCTGACAATTTTAACCGAGGTGCTGCGCGCGGCAATTCTCTCGCGAGGTGGCACCCTCTGTGTGGATGCTCCTTTATTACAGTTGTATGAGATTCAACAATGTCTCGTATTACTATGGAGTGATATCAAAATCACAAATCTTGAATGAAACATAAACAGCATGTCTTTGACATTTTAAACAGGCATTGCAAACTGACTATTTGTCGAACAATCATCACGCATAACAAACACTACATTTGTCAAACACAAAATCTGCATAGAAATGACAAGTATGGAAGTTGTAAAGCTTCAAACCAGTTCATCAGAAGCTAGTACCAAATGTAAACAAAGTAAGTCTAAAGTTTAATTATTTAAAATCTTCCAATCTTCCATAACACATAAATGCTGGCTGAAATTACAGGGAAGAAGTGCACGTAATTGCTTTGACTTTTCATTGTAACGTACCCATACTAAATGCGCTGCCTAGCGAGTAAATTGCAGCGCGAGGCAACTAAGTCAGTGTAGACATGCCTTGAGCAAAAAGCCAAGTTCACACTAAACAACCTGCAGCAACCAGCAGCTTTTGCTGTATCCACTTTGCACCATTGTACTATGAGAAATTTCGCTCGCAAAACAACTCATTTAATGTGTGCGCTAATAATATACGAAACCTTCATAACTGTCAAATCCAAAGCACAATTTCACATTACATTGCTCTTAAATATTTTCCCCAACTCAAATGTAACCAGTAGTGTAACTACAGGTCTAACGCTGAGTCTATTCCTGCTGAGCCCAAGGTTTTATATTATCACGGAAATAGCAGATTTGACATGTCACATTACATAACCTATCCCGAGGAGAATTCATCTAAAACATGTAGATCCAACTCCAAGTAATTTAATAAATGCATCATCGATTGACAGTTCAGACAAATCCTCAGCCTTGTGGCCACGACATTAGAGAGATAGATATCGGAACATCTCACAAGTATGGTCTTAGACTAGGGTTGTCATCTATCTAGGTTTCACCAGATTTATCCTAGTTTGCATTGTAGACACCGTCCAGGGGCCGTCCGAGGGCTCTCCGAGGAGGTTTCCAAAACGTTTGTGTCTCCTGGTTTTATGAATTTCAAGATGGCAGCCCTATCTTAGACCAATGTCGTGGTTAACACTTTCGACACCGCTTACCCGCCTGACGAGTAATCGTAAACTCTACTCAGATGCCGGCTTACTCGCTAGGACGGCAAGAGCTATAAACCTTCACGCGACGCCAGAGTACTCGCCAGGCGGGCAAGGCTCAGGGCTGCCGCTTACAGTAACAGAAAAAATGTACTTAATGATTTTGCCGATCGATCCGAATATCCGATTATTACAGTTTATTACTACACGTTACATTTTCATTTATTTCACCTAATGAGAATACAAAATAAAATATACTCTGTGACGTATACGAAAGTTGCTTGGCACAGCCCTGAGCGTCTGCCGCTTGCCCGCCTAGCGAGTACGCGGCGTGCGGCATTAATACGCACGCCTTTGCCCTCCTAGCGAGTACTGTCGGTTTCTGGGGTAGTGTTCGGAATTTCGCCTGGTTGCGAGAGTGTTAAGTTACACTACCTCTCAAGGCGCCCTTAACGCAGGAACAGTCAAGCGCTAGGACTGCAGATTTCACTTTAGCAGTTGTGACAAGTTCTAGGAGCGGTGTTTGCGGTTGATTGCCTGCAGGAGACGACGGCCCCACCACTCGTCGAGGTTGAAGGGTCGGAAGTTGGCGAGCTGTCGGGGCGGAGCTTCGCTGTAGTAGCGCGCGTCTTCGCTGCCTCGTTCTAGCTCTCGGGTCACCTAGAACGAGGGGTATTTTGTTACATTACTTGTTTCAACGTAGTGACGGAATTGGTATATTACTTGTTTCACTCAATGTAGTGATGGAACTAAATAAATTAATAAAATAAATAAATATCTTTGGACATCTTACACAACCTAGTCGCATGGTAAGCTCAATTAAGGCTTGTGAAGTGGGTACTAGGCGACGATATATATAATAGATAGATACTTAAATACATAGTTGTGATATAATCTAATTATAATGTATGTACAAATGGTAGTAATGTTAATATTAGTTATCTTAATAATTTAGATTTGAATTTGATTTGACAATAGAAATAATGATAGTTTGTAATAATTAGCATGTAAGGTTCATCTGTAAGTGCTGATTTAAACTGTAATTATGTACTCTCAATAAATAAACAATAAATAAACATAGACAGCCATGACCAAGGTACAAATATTTGTGATAAATAAATACACAAATAATGCCCTCGCCTTCGTAGGCAGGGTCACTACCAACTAGGCTACGGAGGCTGACAGTAAGCATATTGTTATCGCCCTTCTTTGTGGGTGTCGTAAGAGTTGGCCGTTTCGTGATGGCAGTAAGAATACATATTTGTCACCACCCTGACTCTTCCCGCGGGTGTCGTAAGACCCGAAAAGGGATTGAAGTGTCCCTGACCATTCTTTGATAAAAAATTGATGATGGACAGCAGCGTCATCATAGTGAACACATTACTGCGATCGTCATTTCACTTGCCCAGCGTGGCTATTATAGGCATTTACCTCCTAATGTAGAGACGCCTAGATAATAGGAGAGGCCTACGTCCAGCAGTGGACTGAGATAGGCTGATGATGATGTGATGATGTAAGAGTGGACTAAAGAATTGAAGGGACTGACCATTAATTTATTGAAGATTGATGAAGGGCAGCAACTTCATCATAATGGACACACTACTGATTGCAGTAGTGTGTCCATTATGATGATTGACCATTGGGTCAACATGCTTGCCCAGCATGGCGATTATGGGCATTACCTATAATTAAGCATAGGTAGTAAGAGAGGCCAGCAGTGTAATTATTTTTTAATCCACTATGATGATGCTACTCTACTGCCCATCTTCAATAACCCAAAGTGACACTTCAATGCCTCTTAGTCAACACGCTCTAGTTGAAAAATCGGAAGACCATGAATGAAATGGTCAGATGACCTCAGGGGAGTTGCCGGCCCCATGTGGGTCAGGCTTGCAAGAGACAGGTTCGGGTGGAAGGAAAAAGAGGAGGCCTTTGTGTCGAAAGGATACGCTGATTAGAAACTTGTGTAATTAAGTAATATTATAATTGTATTTTATTTATTAATTTATAGCCTTGGTACAAAGTAAATTTTTCTGTTATGATTATAGTTATGTAGGTAGGGCTCTGTCTGTGTGTCCTGTGGACACAAAGGCCTCCTCCAGCATTCTCCAGTCTTGCCTATATTGGGTTCTTCTCATCCATAGATGTCCGGCCATTATAATTGTATTACTATATCAGAAATAAAGGCTTTGAAATTGAAATTGAATATATTCTTACTACCTCACTGGCCAATAAAAAGAATATGCATCATAAAACAATGTGATGCATACAGAATAGTAAGCTGGTTAATAACTTAACTACCCATTAACTGGTTGTGTCTATGATTCTGCCTGCAAACTTGTAGGTTCAAATCTGGGAGAGGGCATAGTGTTGTGTGTTTTATTGTTATTATTAAATTTATTCTTTATGACCAGAGATCGGACAAATGTGCTGCTGCTATAGATAATTTTCTGAAAATTATTAAATGATTAATTATTCAATCAAATTGGGAGTCATGTCCATATTATTGCGAACAATGACGCACGTTTGTCGGACCTCTGTTTATGACATACAGAGTGATTTTTTATTCACCGTTCAAATTTTAGAGGGTTAAGTATGAGATCAATGGTCCCTACATTTTCACCTACTAATAAGTCAGGGTTTGTATGGAACATCAGATTTTTTCTCCAATCAGATCTTGGTCCCATGGTAAAAGTTCAATGACCTCAGAATGGCCGGTGGATAAAAAATCACCCTGTATGCCATTCCCATTTTTTTATACACACCTTATTCCAGGAATCATATATGTAGTTGATAATGTCGTCCTGTTGATTATTGTTATGGGGTGGCGCCGGCGGACTGAGCCTCGCTGAGTGTGAATGAGAGTGCCCGTTGGAGTGCCTCTTGCCGAGGTGAGGCAGGCTGCGGGGGCCGCTGCTCACGTATGGAGCCCTGAAATGTGCAATAATCTAGTAAATAAGGATAGTATGCAGGCAGTAAAGCTCAGGAAAATATCCCAAACACTTTTTTGGTAGAGTTGTATTCCAATCTTTATGGACGATATGATGTAGAGTTGCAAGACATACTGTAATATAAAGTGTATGGAAAACTGTATTTTACAACTACATACTTTACGATTTACGAGACACATAAAGTATCTTAAAATACTTTATGTTGAACTTAATTGAAAACTTAAGTAGCCAGAAATGTGAACGAGTTTAGTGAAATGTCCCACTTTGTCATTTGCCATAAAGCCGCTTTGTCAGTTTCTTCATATGAAGATACAAGGAAATCTCGTCTTTATGGTAAGTGACAAAGTGGGACGTTTTACTAAAAACTAACACAAATAGGAATACTGACTAGATACTGCATTTTTTCTGTGTACTTTATTTTTTCACTTTAAACCAATCAAAACAAAATCTGGCACCCCTAATGATATATCAACTCCACTGCTCTGTGTTACCCTTCCCCTTAGTACAAGGGACCGGGACCATTATTTTCTCTTGTAAGTTAATGGAGTGATTTAAAAATATGATATTGTTAATCACATAAAATATTGAGCAGTACATTATAGAGTATAAAACATTAAAAAATATTGGGCTGTTTCAAGGTTTTTTGTAAAATACCGGTTCCGGTCCCTGCTTAGTACAGTTACATGCAGTTGTGAGATGTGTGTATTGTCAATGGGATTGAAGCAGGCAATGAGGGTTTTCGATAATTTTTCTGCCACCAGGCGGCGCTTCGTACGTACCTGGTCTCGACAACTGTCAGATTCATACTATTCATAGGCACCTGGGCCTAAAATATTGAAATTCTATTTTATTTGGAAGAGAATTGATTTTGTAATGGATTACGACTATTACACGGTCATCGAACTGAAGACGGAGCTATAAAACAGGCGCGCAAAGTCACTGGTATTCAAAATAATTACTTTAACTTTGTTAATTTCATGAGAATTGACTTGGAACTATTTTATTTATTTATTTTAGGTAACAATATGCCTAAAGTAATGGTTTTCAGAATAAATAAACCTATAAAATATGTTGAAAATTAAATGCGCGTATTTATTTTGACAGTTCGTTAAACGGTCGGCTTAGTGCTGCCATCTCACCTCCCCATAGCGGCAGAAAAAGTATCAAAAACCCTCATTCAAATCACATAGGTTATGTTATGTTACGTATTTTATGATAGATTATAAGCACATAAAATATTGCTATATGCTAAAACCCATCACAAAATTATGTTCCCAAAAAAAATGTTTTATAGTTTTTTCTGTGACAAGAGGCCAAGATTAATGGAGCAGCACCATTGAAAAAATGAAAAAAAAAATGGGCTCACCGGAAGATCAGCGTTGGCTTTCGGGTCGACATTACGCTGAGGTGAGTCCATTTCGTGGTATAATATTAAGTACTGATTCTGTCTGTTTAGTCTTGTCCTGTCATGCTTGTTATATTTGCCACGGATACATTATTTGTATTTGTATTTAGTATTTGTATTTAAATATGTACATTCAAAATTATATTTTGCCTAGTTTGAGATTCAGGCAAGAACATTTGGGTTATTCCCACCTGTTACCACTACCACAATCTGACACCTGTGGTAACTAGGAATTTGTTCCCACTGGTTACCACTAGCATACTTAGTGGTAACTAATGGGAAAAAGAAATCCCAGGTGTTTTAATTCTGAGTTGTTCCTACTGGTGGGAAAAGTGGTAACAGGGAATAAGCAGTGAATTTCTTGCACAAATACACTGTATTTACTTGATTAACTAATTACTAATTACAAGTGCATTTATTTGATGATAGTTGTTTAATGACAACAAAAAAAACCTACTACAATTATGTGGTACAAACAAAATGTTTTTGCTGATTTTTTTTTTTTTTTTTATAAAATATATAATGCTAAGATACGGTTGCGCCGGCTACGGACAGTGCGCGCCGCATTGTTTACAGATAATTTTATTTTACATATAATATGAAGTGGCTGTATCTCAAAGTTGACAATTGTGTGTTCTCTAAAACAATCCAGAGTATGTACTTATAAAAACCATCAGTGACCACAACAGCACAATGCCCTAGTGCCTGAAAAACTGCACACAAGTACTTTTCGATTACGCGCTCGATATCATTACATTACAACGGGAGAATGAATTCAATGAATAAACTTGCTATACGCCCAAAAAATAGAAACACAATCAATACAAATGCCATAACTCATACAGAAAAGTGCCATTGTTTACAACCCATGCCACGATGTATGAAAGTAATGTAAAACAAGTAAAGAACAATGAAACCTTACTTACCTCATATTATTTCTATCCATATTTTCAAGTCACGTTGCCCTTCGATTCAATAGATTGTTTCAAGTCTTATGTAAAACTTAACCTAAATTAGTCTTAAGATTTAACACATTTCATTCGACAATAATAATTAATTGATGGTATAAATAAATTTACAAGAAAGATAAATAGAATTAGGACGCCACTAAGCGCGTACGAATGAATGAAACGAAACGAACGACACGACGCAAAACATGTGTCAAAATGTAGACAAGTGGGTCCGAATTGATGATGTAGAGATGCTACCACGCTGTTACAGTTTCGTTCACTGTTACAAAAATCAACGCACTACGACTAATTTAGTGCGACTTGGAAAATGTCTTCACCTACATTACCTGTAGTGCGCTCTGATTGGTTAAAAACTGTTGCGCTAAATAAAGCACCAATGAATGAAGATAAATAATAATCTTGTAAACCAAGTTGCCAGTGTAAAAATCGCGCGAAATTCAAATGTTGGGCGACAAAACCATCGCGTTATGTTTTGCTCAAAGTTTTGTTCCTTTTATTAAGGTTCCGTAACCAAAACGTTCCAAAAACGTTCCGTAACCGGAACCCTTATAGTTTCGCCATGTCGGTCTGTCCGTCTGTCCGCAGCATAGCTAAGTGGCCGTTAATACTAGAAATCTGCATTTTGGTACAGGTATACATATTAATCATGCCAACAAAGTGGTACAATAAAAACTAGATTTTTTTTTATCGGGTGTATACCTCTCCAACTGGTGAAGTGGGGATGATTTTTTTTATTTGATGTAATCCTACAGTGTGGGGTATCATTCAATGGGTCTCTTAAAAAGAATAAGTATCTTAAAAGAAAGTTTTTTTCTAAAGTCAATATTTTCGGAGATAATAATCGCTCCAGAAGAAAAAAAAATGTGTCCCTTTTGACCCGTACGTCCGGGCGGGGGCGGGTCCACTGCAAGGGAAATTTGCGACCGGTCGCTACTTGTGGTGGGTTTGTCCCTATGGTAGTTGCCTGCCCGGTAACTAACATGGTAAAGGGCCTCGGGAGGAGCTCACAGTTGCCAAGATACCCGAGGCAAAACTGATTGTGTTCCTTGTCGCGGTTACTGCCTGTTAGTTGCCTGGTTCTACCGTAGAAACAGGCAGAACGAAAACAATCAGTTGAGCCATCTCAGGACAGGCGTGTAACGAGTTGTCTGCCGGCTCCGGAAGTCAATGATGTCATACGAAAGTATGTAGTTGCTGACAACCGGGGCAGGTCGGAGATTCAGTGCAAGTTTGTCCTAAAGTTAATCCCTACCTATCCTTATCCCTCAGATGGGCCAATATTGACACGTCACTACTAATAGGGACTTATGGGTACGTCCATGGTAGATTGGAGGCGGGCCTGACGTCGTAACCGGTTGAATAGTGTGGGCAGCGCCTGGGCTAGTTGATCGGGGCGACGTGAGGAATGGCAGCCAATGGACTGTGGACGGACAAGTAAGTCCGAGAGGTGGAGGTGTGCGAATGATGGCCCGTATCCCTAACTATCCGCCGCAAGCGATGACGTGGCATGTCGAAGCGGGCTCTCCATCCAAAAAGAAGGATGGCGAGTAGTAAAATGCCACCCGCGTGTTTGTGCCGTGCGCGGAGACCCGTACGGGTGGAGAAGGAGATCCTGGGGGCCGCGTCGAAGCAGGGGTCTGCTGTCGTTATCCCTGTTAGACATAACCTCTTTGGCTCTGGATTCATCTCAAACGGGCGGTCTTGGCGTAGCCAGCCAGGATCAATCGGCTGTCGCGTCCAGTCTGATGGTCGCAAGGCGAGTGTCCTGGGGTGATGGGGTTTGTAGTCGGCGGAGCACGAAACCCAAGTCGGCTGAGGAGTTGACGAAGGTTTTGGCACCGTGCGGATTCACAGGCAACCCACTTCGGGGCGCTATGTCAGCCTGGTATCCCTGATGCGTCAAAGCATCCCCAGATGTGAGGGCTCCAAGGAGGGTGGGGAGCCAGTCTGATGAATTTTTAATTGGAGGTAGCATGGAGAACATAATACCGAAAACGACGAAGGAAGGAGAAAAAGCCGGACCCAATAGGGATGAGGCCAAAGCGCACAGCGCAAACACTGTACCGGCGGTACGCAACCCTGTCCTGGACAGAGATGCGAGAGCCGGTACATCGTGGAGGTCCGCAAGGACGGAGAGGGTGCAGTGCACCAGAGGTAGGGGCTACGGTGGAGCAGCCCATTCCAAAGGCACCGTCCGGACTCTTCCCTATGGGTCGAGAAGAGGACACGCTCAGCAGGTCCTCGGATGGAGACCGACTGGTGCGGGTACTGGAGGAAGGGGAAGCGACACGGTAGCCGCCTGTAGCATACCGGCGAAGACACCCCTTCCAAATCCTGCTGATGGAGCTTCGGGCGTTCATGACGGCAATACCACTCCCTCGGGCGTGGATGTGCTGGCGGATGGAGAAGTGGTCATGAGCAGGCGGCAGAAGAGGCGTGCGAACGCGAAGGCGAAGGCGAAGGCGGTGGGTGGACCACTGGACGCACCCGTTGTGGGTCCAGGGAAGCCCCACAATAAAAGATCACTGGGAGCTAGTGGCGACTCCTCTGTGTTGGCCGGAGATTCCAAGAGAACGAAGGTGGGAGGATCGTTTGCGGAGGTAAAGGCTAGCGAGAGGGTAGCACTGGTCCCAGTGACCTTTCCAGCTGACAGGATCTTGGCAGAGCATGTGGGCGACATACAGGTAGCCGTGCTAGAGCTCCTGGCTGACGCTCCGGATCCTCTGCCGAAGATCACGATCGGCAATGTGGTGGGGGGCGCTCTCCACGTCAATTGCCAAGGGAGAGAGGCCTCCACCTGGCTCAACTCAGTAATCGGGGTGGAGATTGCTGGGCTGCGCCTAAAGGTCGTGGATGCCAAGGACCTTCCTAAACTAGTTAAGATGGCCTGGAAGACGAAGATCCTCGGTAACGCGGACATCAAGCTGCTCTACCGTGTGCTACAACGGTATAACCCCTTGTTGCACACGGAAGAGTGGAAGGTGGTGGACACCTTGGTGGCCTCGGCTGGTACTCGGCGCATCGTACTGATGGATCGAGTGTCGGCGGACGTCATCAAGGCGGCCGGCTACCAGTTGCACACAGGGGTTGATCTCAGCTCCTTCAAGCTATTGGAGGATGCTGAGGAGAGGCATGGAGGAGGTGCGATCAACACCTGTGCTGCCCCGGGAACGGACACCCAGCCGCTCGTGACGGCTGAGGAAACCGGCAAGGCTCCGGAGCCGCAGGCGCTGCCAACCAGCAGCGAAACCGTGGCGGACGATGTGGAGGGACAGGCGCAGGAGATGGGAGGCAGGGTGGCGTCCACGGAGGATCTGGCCATGCCGCGTATGGCTCGTGAGTCCTCTCCGTTGTCATCGTTGGTGGGCTCGGAGGACCTGCGGGGCCTGTCTGAGCTCTACCTGGAGGGCACCCTGTCACCCATGTCCTGCGAAGATACTGTCCAGGAGGTGGCTGCTGATCTCAGCACCACCAAACATTAAACGTCCCAATGGAGGGTATAAGGTGTGTACAAATTAACTTACAACACAATAAAGCAGCCACAGCCCTTCTGGCAAGGCAGTTAAAAAGCGATAAATTCGATATTGCCCTTATTCAAGAACCATATATATATAAAGGTGAAATAAGAGGACTAAACAATACTGGGGGGACAATTATTTATCTCTGTCCCGATGGTAATATGAGAACATGTATCTATGTGAAAAATGGCATCAATGCGATGCTCTTACATGCTTTCTGTTCCAGGGATCTGACGACTGTTAAGATCCAAAACAAGGGGGAGGGTAAGCAACTTATCATCTCGTCGGCATACCTTCCCTACGAAGCAACGGACCCCATCACGCAACAACTTAGGGGTCTCGCTGCACTTGGCAGCCAAGCGAACACTGATCTCATCATCGGCTGCGACGCAAATGCGCACCACGTCATCTGGGGCAGCTCAGACGTCAACAGAAGAGGAGAGAAGGTACTGGATTTTCTGGTGAGTTCTTCCCTACAAATACTAAACAGAGGCAATGAACCAACTTTCGTCAATGCTAGACGAGGTGAGGTAATTGACATAACGTTAACTTCTAACAACGCTACTAATAGTATTAGTTCTTGGCACGTATCTAATGATATTTCCCTATCCGATCATAGATATATATGCTTCAGGTACAACACTAAATTTCATTTAGAAACAGTACGAAAACGCAACCCTAGGAACACTGACTGGTCAGCCTACGCAAGGCAACTGAAGGTGGAACTAGGGGATCCCAAATGTAAGCTAAATTCTGTAATAGACATAGAATTTTCAGCGGACGCAATAGTCCAAGCTGTCCACACAGCATGGATTAATAATTGCCCGGAAAAGATAACCCTGGCAAAGAAGACGCCGTGGTGGAACTCCAATTTAGAAAAACTCAGGAAAGAAACTAGGGCTGTCTTTAATGATGCTAAAAGGAAAAAAAACTTTGAGCTTTACGCGCGAAAACTTACAGAATATAACAAGGCTGTAAGGAAAGCTAAAAGGACCGGAGAAATCACTGCGATCAGATTGGGTCAATACCAGAAGGTATGAGACTCACAAAAGCACTTGCAGCTACCAAGTCAGTCCCGCTTACTTCCATCAGAGGGAGTAACGGAAGTATGACAGAAACGGGACTGGAAACCCTGGAAATCATGTGTAAAACGCATTTTCCGGGGTCCATTATTCACCAGGGCCCTGTGGACGATGAACCAATAAATGTGTTGGAGCAATCCGTAAACACGACCAGACATAATTGGGACACGTCTAAAAAGGTAGTAGATCACAACAAGTTGAAGTGGGCGCTGTTAACGTTTCAGCCATATAAAGCCCCGGGGCCAGATGGGATCTACCCCATTCTACTACAAGAGGGTGCAAGTACAATCTTACCGCACTTGAGCAGGTTGTACAGAGCCTGTTTAGCCTTCGGCCATGTACCACGTATGTGGAGAAAGGTTAAGGTAACCTACC
>JALPQI010031638.1:0-16464 GCA_025490895.1 Thaumatotibia leucotreta | reverse complement strand
AAGAACTGTCCAGGCAAACGAAGTGGCTCGCCGTAGACAAGTTCTGCTGGTGATGCTTGCAGGTCCTCCTTCCAGGCACTACGAATGCCGAGGAGAACCAGGGGAAGCGCTTCGCTCCAGTGGGTGCTCGTGTGGCACGCGATGGCAGCCTTGAGTTGCCGGTGCAGCCTCTCGACCAAGCCGTTGGCCGCTGGATGATAGGCCGTGGTAGTGTGATGAGTGGAGCCGGTCAGTTTTGCGATGGCCCTAAAGAGGTGCGATTCAAACTGTCGGCCGCGGTCTGTGGTGATGTGTTCTGGACAGCCAAAGCGAGCTACCCAGCCCGACACGAAGGCTGCGGCGCAGGTATCGGCAGTTATGTCCGACAGGGGGTACGCCTCAGGCCAACGGGTGAATCTGTCGATGGCAGTGAGGCAGTACCTGTAATTATGAGAAACAGGTAAGGGTCCCACCAGGTCAAGGTGCACGTGACGGAAACGTGCTGAAGGTAACTTGAATTGTGCCAACGGTGCGGATGTGTGTCTATGCACTTTGTTTCACTGGCATTGAAGACACGTCTTGGCCCATCGTCGACAGTCGTTCCTCACCCCGGGCCATACGAACCTTTGCGTAATTAGACGCACCGTAGGCTTGACCCCGGGGTGGCTGAGGTTATGTAGAGAGTCGAAAGCGATCCGGCGTAAACTGGGAGTGATGTATGGTCTCGGCTCTCCAGTAGAGATATCACAGTAGATGGGCAAATTGGCGTATTGTACCTTCTGAAGCTGCAGTGAGGTGGTTGACCCGTGTTCCATCAATGTCTGCAACTCTGCATCTGCCTTCTGTTCCTGAGCTAGGAGTTGGAAGTCCAGAACCGGCGGACTAAGAACCTCTTCGATGCGGGAGAGTGCATCGGCGACCGTATTGTCTTTTCCAGCCAGGTATCTAATGTCTGTGGTGAACTGGCTGATGTAGTCTAGATACCTGAACTGGCGAGGTGAGCAGTTGTCGCGACGGGTTGTAAAGGCGAAGGTGAGAGGCTTGTGGTCCGTATATATAGTGAACGTGCGAGCCTCCACCATGTGCCTGAAGTAGCGTATCGCTTCGTATATCGCGAGCAGCTCGCGATCGTAGGGGCTGTACTTCTTCTGCGATGGGCTTAGTTTACGGGAAAAGAAAGCTAAAGGTTCCCATTTACCTTCTTTCTTCTGCTGCAGAACAGCTCCTATCGCTGCGTCTGAAGCGTCCGTCTCGATGGCTAACTCGGCTTCCATATCGGGGTGAGCTAAAAGAGTTGCTCGAGCAAGGCTGGCCTTACACTTCTCGAATTGCTCCCGTAGTTCTGGGGTAGGCTCCACTGGCTGCGAGCCCTTGATCTTCGGGCCGGCAAGAAGCGAATTGAGTGGTGCTTGTAAAGATGCTGCACCAGGAACGAACCGTCGATAAAAGTTCATCATTCCTAAGAAGCGCCTTAACTCTTTTATCGTTTTAGGCATTGGGTATTCGTTAATAGCTGCCACCTTGGAGTCTAATGGTCGAACACCTGCCGCAGATACAGTGTAGCCCAAAAAAGATACCTCCTGACGTCCAAAAACACATTTAGCAGTGTTGATGAGGACGCCGTATTCCTGCAGGCGCTCGAAGAGTTTTCGAAGGTGTTGCTCGTGCTGGGCTTCAGACTCAGAATAGACTAATATGTCGTCGATATACCCATAGCAGAAGTCCATGTCTCTCAGCACTTCGTCGATAAAGCGCTGAAAGGTCTGTGCAGCGTTCCGTAATCCGAAGGTCATGTACGGGAAGTCAAAGAGACCAAACGGTGTGGTAATCGCTGTTTTAGGTATATTTCCCAGGATGGACTGGTATCTGATTATACGCCTTCACAAGGTCAATCGTGCTGAAGACTTTCTTACCCGCCAGCTGGTAAGCAAAGTCCTGGATGTGTCTGACTGGATACCTATCTGGGACGGTCCTAGCATTCAGTGCTCTATAATCTCCACACGGCCTCCAGCCGTCGTTCTTCTTGCGTGCCAGATGTAGAGGAGAAGACCAGGCACTTTCTGACCTGCGTGCCGTTCCACTCTGCAACATGTCGTCGAATTCTTTCCTGGCAATCTGTAACCTTTGTGGGTCTAGGCGCCGCGGACGGCTGGAAACCGGTGGGCCAGGAGTAGTCCTTATGTGATGCACTGTGGAATGCTTAGGGGTATTTAGCTTACCAGCTGGACGAGTTACCTCCGGATACTCCCTCAGTAGCTCATGGTATGCCGTATCGCTGAGGGTTGTGCGCACCGACGAGATGCTATCGACTCCTTTATGGTACGGCACGGTTACTGAGAGGAACGTGACGGCGTCGATGAGCCTATGATTATGGCAATCGACAAGTAACTTATAGAAACTTAAAAAATCGAATCCAATGATGGGCTTGGAAACGTCCGCAATGGTAAAACGCCATTCAAAATCCCGTCGTAATCCCAGGTCCAGGTGAAGATTGAGGTAGCCATAGGTGGGTATTGGTGTACCATTTGCAGCGAAGAGTTGGTACTTGGTCTTGCTGTTTGAAGGCGCCCGGACGGCTGACCGTGGATAAACACACAGGTCCGAACCTGTGTCGACGAGGTATTGTACCTTTGATTTACGGTCCGTAACGAACAGGCGGCCTGATGACACGGGGCAGACATTTGCGGCCACCAAATGCTGCCTTTTTAGTTTAACGATGAATTAAAGCTGCATGGAGCCTTGCAGTTCTTGGCGTTGCCCCCAAACTGGTAGTGGTACCAGCAATGCGGGTGTCCGTCCGGTCGGCTACGAGATCTCTGGCGTGACCTAGACTTAGATCTGGAACCCCGACGATGGAAATTGCCTCTGCTATGAGAACGAGAGCGGGAGTATGTACCTTGGTTTCGGAGCAAGGATTCTACTTGGCGTGTCAACTCTTCCACCCTGGCTTCTAAAGTAGATCCTTGCGTGGTATTGGTTGCAAGAGCGGTGCTGGCTGTAGCGGCGGCGACGTGGGCAGAAGATTTAGTGACGTCATTGACCCGATCGGCCAATTCTGCTACGTCATCCAAGTTCTGGTTCGGCTGCGAAGCTACTATTGTATGCACATTAGGTGGGAGACGGCTAGCCCAAATTGTACGAATAAATTCGTCTGGAATGGTAGGTCCAGCCAGATCACGCAGGTGACGCAAGAATTGTGACGGCTTGCGGTCACCCAATTCTTCATGCTGAATCAGTTGAAGGGTTTTCTTTTCTCGAGTCGCCGAAATGCGCTTTATTAGTTCACTCTTAAATTTATCGTACCTGCTTGTCCTCGGTGGATTAACTAATATATCCTTCATAGTTCTTGCGTATTCTTGGTCGAGCTGCGATGCCACGAAATTAAATTTGGTACCATCACTCGTGACATTAGAGAGTTCGAATTGTAGTTCCACTTGTGCAAACCATACCTCGGGTTCCTCTGGCCAGAATGGTGGAATGCGAACACCAACACGAAACAACTCGCTTGAAATTCCGCTACCGCTTGTACTTGGACCACCGCTCAACTTGATTCCCGGGCCGGCGCCGGTTAGCATCGAACCTGCGCCCACGCCGCTGCCTTGTGCTCCCGCTCCTGGCTCTCCAGATCCAGCTCCATCGCCGCCCATGTTGTTCAAAGTCGGGCTGTCACCAATGTAGAAGTATAAGGAATGCGAATCTGGGAATCGAACCCAGAAAGGTTGCTCAGTATCGGATGGGAAAATGCAGTAAAGTTTAAGATTAAACGCACGGCACTAATTTATATAACTATTTTATTTACACAAGAAATTTACAAACACACGATTAAAGGTTAAAGCAGAAAAGAAAGATAGAACACTAAATTTTGAATAGGAATAACACAAGGCCAAAAGCGAAAGCACAATTGGAAACTACGAACAAACAAGCAAAAAGCAAAAGCGTTTTACAGAGCAAATTCGCGAGTGTCTCGGATTCGATACAAAGCTAAGCGCGCGTGCAACCAGTACCAGAGTCTAAATCGCATTGGCGGGGCTGCGGCCGCGCAGGTCCTGGGTCCGCCGGGGCGCGGGGCGCGGGCGCGGGCCGGCCGCTGGACAATAGGTGACGCGCGGAGGTGGTGTGATATGCGGTTGCACAAGCTCATAAGCGGTAGCGATTTCTCTCGCGTGTCGATCCGCTACACTAGGTACCTGAGTACCATAGATCTAAAATCTGTGTTTTGGCAGATTGAACTAGAGGAGGGAAGCAAAGAAAAGACGGCTTTTGCCATTCCTGGTAGAGGGTTATTCCAGTTCAAAGTAATGCCCTTTGGGTTAATAAACGCGTCGCAAACTCAGCAAAGACTGATGGATATTTTGCTGCACGCTGAGGAGGACAGGGTTTGGGCGTATCTTGATGACATTGTCATATGTTCAGCTGATTTTGATGATCACATTCGTCTTCTGAAAAAGGTCATGAAGATTTTGAGGGACGCGAATCTGACTATTAATGTGGAGAAATGCAAATTTGCTCGGCCCAGTCTTAGATATCTGGGATATAATATATAGTAGATAAGGATTGACTTAGGACGGACCCCGAAAAAGTAGAGGCCATTTTGAACTTTGCTAGACCGAGAACCTTCAAGGAGTTAAAGAGGTTTATAGGACTTGCAAGCTGGTACAGACGTTTTGTCAAAGATTTTGCTATAGTGGCAGCACCATTGCATGATTTGACTAAGGGTAAAAAGAAAAAGTTTTTCTGGACTGACGAAGCAGAAACGGCATGGTTAAAGTTGAAAACCCTGTTGACGACGACACCAGTGATGACCTGTCCGGATTATACAAAACCGTTCGTAATCCAGTGTGATGCTTCTAGCACGGGGATTGGCGCAGTTCTTTGCCAGAGAGTGGGTGATATTGACCAACCGGTGGCTTATTTAAGTCGGAAGCTGAGCGACAGAGAATCGAAATATTCGGCTTCTGAAAGAGAATTGCTCAGTGTCGTGTTTGCGGTAGAGAAGTTTAGGCCATATATTGATGGTACTCATTTTACTGTTATTACTGACCATAGCGCCTTACTATGGTTGCATAAAATGAAGGATCCGCATGGCAGATTAGCGCGCTGGGCAATGAAGTTGCAGCAGTTCGACTTCGACATTATTCATAGACCGGGGAAATGTCATACTGTTCCGGATGCTTTATCTCGAAGCGGGAATCAGTTAGCATACGAAGTGGGGGCCATAGAAATCTTAGACAATCACAAAGATAGCTGGTATAAGGACAAGGTGGCGAAGGTATCCTCTGAAGGATGCAATTTAGGTTGGATGGTTAATGATGGTCTTCTATATAAGAAAGTTATAATGAAGGAGTTCCCAAATCAGGAAGATGTTTGGAAACTGTTCGTTCCTGAGCCATTGCGTAGGAAGGTTCTGCAGGATTGTCATGACAGTCCGACTTCTGGACATCTGGGGATACGGAAAACATACTTTAGGATAAAACAAAAATATTTTTGGCAGGATATGTTAAAGGATGTTAAACAGT
Source organism: Thaumatotibia leucotreta (assembly GCA_025490895.1). Lineage (NCBI taxonomy): Eukaryota > Metazoa > Arthropoda > Insecta > Lepidoptera > Tortricidae > Thaumatotibia > Thaumatotibia leucotreta. The sequence goes on along the minus strand of JALPQI010031638.1, from coordinate 10,969 downwards.
ACATAAACACTTGCGATTGTTGTGCCAGTCGTAAGGTCTCACAAGAGTTACCTTTAGGCCATATGGGAAAACACAAAGAGGTGACGGGTCCTTGGCAGGTTATAGCAATGGACTTCATGGGTCCCTTTCCGAAAAGTAAGAAGGGCAATACTATGTTGTTAGTAGTAACTTGTTTATTTAGCAAATTCACAATCTTATTTCCTCTGCGGACGGGTAAGGCTGACAAGATGTGCGAGATCTTGGAAAGACAGTTTTTATTATTTGGTGCTCCAAGAGTAATAGTTTGTGATAATGGCAAACAGTTCGAATCGCTATTATTCAAGTCACTAGCCTCAAAATACGGTGTCGAAATTAGATATACCCCCCATTATCATCCTCAAAGCAATCCGACTGAGAGGGTAAATAGAGTAGTGGGAACTATGATTTCTACTTACATTACCTCCAGAAAGCATAATGAATGGGATAACAACTTAGATGAGATAGGCCACGCAATTAGAACGGCAGTTCATGAGACTACGGGACATACGCCGTCGTATCTATTTTATGGTAGGGAAACTACAATCTCAAATCGTATACCGCATACAGTTCATTCACTAGTTATCCCATCAGATAAAGTTGGTTTAAACACAGGTCCATATCTTGAAAGTCTTAAGGAAAGAGTGACTATCTTCAAGGAAGTGCAAGATAAAATAAAAAAAGCGCACCAGAAGGGTAGTCTTCCTTACAACCAAAGAACGAGATCTGCAACCTTTCAGGTGGGCGATATAGTCTGGAGAAGAACGAAATACATGTCTAAAGCCAGTTGCAAGTTTATGGCAAAGCTGGCTCCAAAATTTGAAAGGGCTATTGTAGTAGAAAAGCTTTCTGATATTGTTTTCAGGTTAAATAATGCTCAGGGCAAGAATATTGGTGTATGGCATATTAAGGATTTAAAGCCATACTACATAAAAAAAAAAAATTGAGTTCATTGTCATCTATACTACACAGGTTATCCAGGGAAACCTATAATTGGCCTTATTATTGTTATTGTAAACATAGGTTAAATATCTGTAACGCTGTTGGTTTTCTGAATAAATAAATTAAATTAAAAATTTATTTTTTTCTGAGGGATGGGGCATGTTATCTGCCGTCTTAAGAAGAAAAACCATAAGTGACATTTTTTGCTAAATTGAGTTATCACTAGCCTCGGAATCAGGGAAAAAAATAGAATTTTTCTATCTGACAGTTATTTCTGTATGTCCTATAGATGCCGATTTACACAAGCATAAGTCCATATTTTTTTGGCTAAATTACTTCCATTTTGAAACAGAAACACCCTAACAACATATTCATAGGCAGAAAAGACTTAAGTGGCGATTTATGGTTTTTGATATTTTATCCCGAATGTGAATCCAACATTTGATATCAGAAGGAGAAAAACCATATTTGTATATCTTTTAAAATTACTAAGTAAAAAACCCACAAGTTGCGACAAATGCTGTTGCTTGATCATGTTTATTTTTTATTAATCACAAGTCTCCGAAACAGAAAAATCATAAGTTGGCAAGTTATGTTTTTTCTCTCTCTTAGGGCTTGTTCTTATGCTTTTTATGCTTAGTGGCAGCAGCTTAAATATGAACTTGAGGTTTATCTCTCAAACGTTGTTGTAACTTATGCTTTATTAGGATAGTAGTAGCCCCCCGATCGCCTCCCGCCCTCCGTCGTTAGACTCAGAGCTCAGTCTTTTAGGTGCTTTCCTGTGTTTGTGCGTAGGCAAATTGCCGTTGTACGTAATTTAGCACCATCTTTATAATATACGAGAAGTGTGTTTGCGACTAAATCAAAATTTGATGTAAGTGCGTTTAATGCAAGTACTACTTAACTTATAATATTACGGTTTCAAAAATAGACTCCACGGAGGGCCGAGGCTTCGCTCCGTTAGCCCGAGGAGCTCCCATCCGCTCCCAGTAATTTTTGGTGATGTCGAAGGGCACGCCACGTGAGGGCCGGAACATTACCGGAACCAATGTTAATATATGTTGAGCTAGTCCGAAGGTCGAGTTTCAGGGTGGGAGGCCAATAGCCGTGCTCGCGAAGGCCTTCACTTCGAGGGTGCGTGACACTTGCAAGTACATAAAGCGAGGCCGAAGGCCGAGCTGCGAGAAAATTAAGCTACCATGCTTCTTCAACTACCCCAGCATCTAAATAAGCTGACTTCTACGTAGGGCCCAAGGCCCGACCGGAGAGCCTACACGGTACAACCGTCCTTAACGTGTCTTTATAATCGAACCGGCGGTTCGCTTCGAACTCCAATGAAGACCGAAAGCTGAGCTCCGTGTAGAGCCAGCGGCTAAAAGCGGCCCTCGGGGGCGCCCCAGCCGAAGGTCGAGCCGCTAGAGCCCAGCGCTACCATGCCAGGCATAGGAATAGTGTAACATAAAATTAATTTTGACAAACTGCGAAGGCCGTAGGCCGTACTCCGCGTAAGGCCAGAGGTCCGAATCATCCCTCAGAGGGGCGCTGGTTTGATCTACCAGGACCACCGAAGCTAGAGGCCTAGACTTTCACTTAGAGGGATCAAGCATGTCACTTCGACGAAATTAAAAGCAAGGTCTAACAAGGAGCTCACGTGGTACAAGTATAACCTTCCTTCTTAACTGCCTTAATAATCGAAGCCAGAGGCCAACGCTACTACGCTACGTGATGGAATGCGAAGGCTGTTCTGCGTATGACCGAAGACTCGGATTGTCCCCTAAACGGCAACAGGTTTGCAAGGCCAAAGGCCGAGCCATCAGAGCTGCTTCGTTATACGATGGATAAGTGTAGTACTATAACGAATCTCAGGGCCGCAGGCCCGTCAATTCGTTTTCGAGAAAATGGGAAGGCTGAAGGCGGAAGGCCCGGAGCGCGGCTACAGGCGTGCTTGCCTGCGAGGCCGAAGGCCGAGTTGCGGGAGACTCGTGTTTCCAGGCAAACCTACCTTTATTCATACCCACTCCCCTGCACCAATGTTAAGGCCAAATCCGACCCTGATCTGACGGCAGAATGGCTAAACCTTGCCTTTAGTGTTCCTGTCCAGCCGCATCACATCATCTGACTAAGCTCGATTTCTAGAGGCAATGTGGTACCTATCATGTACCTAATTACTACTGTAATGTCTTTTTTAAATAAATTTATTCCATTTTAACTACACCATGTTTTATTAATCCCTGCTATTATTAGAAAAGTCATTATTTGATTCTGTTTCATCATCATCATCATCATCATATCAGCTGAAAGACGTTCACTGCTGAACATAGGCCTCCCCCAAAGATTGCCACAATGACCGGGCCTCCCGCATCCAGCGGACTCCTGCGACCTTCACCTGGTCATCAGTCCACATTCTGTTTACTAAATAAATAAAACACAAGTACTCAGTTGTGTTTTTTCTGTTTCTGGACCGATTACCAACGTCAAGCATAAGTGTGTACTTATGGTTTTTTTTCTTAGACATCATACGACAAAACTAACGGAAAAAACATAAGTGGGCACTTGGTTTATTTCATGTTAGTAATTCTGTTATGTTACTACTTACTTCACGACGTAGAAACAGTTTTTTCTAAATAACTAATTTAAAGAAACAGAAAAACGAATACTATGCAATGCATAAAATATTTACAATATTGTTTTATTCATTAAGAAAAATTTCCACCTTATATTTCGAATTTAAGTTATTTTAGCTAAGGTGCAAAGTTTTTTGGCTTTTTCTCGAAACTTACTTTTTGGCATTTATGGTTTTTTTCATTAAGACGGCAGTTATGTCTGTTACTAGGCCAGAACATTAATAAATTCTGCAAGCAACAATAGACCTAACAGTAATTGTTTTAAGGTTCAGTTTAGGGCAATGTTATAAATTTTAGCAACTGATCACCTATTTGCGTCGGGTCACTAAGCGCTCGGTTGGTCCAGTGGCTTGTTAATTGGACTACCAAGCAGGAGGTCGGTGGTTCAAATCCCAGCGGACTTAACTTTTTCTTTAATTATTTGTAGGTTTTAAAAGGTAGTTTTGAATACTCTTTGTTAATATTTATCGGAACTATTTGCGGTCAATTCAAGAAAAATAAAAAACCGGCCAAGTGCGAGTCGGACTCGCGCGCAAAGGGTTCCGTACCATTATCAATTTATTATTAAAAAAATACAGTTAAATCAATCTACTTCAAAAACTATAGGAGGTAATTTAATCAAACCAAAAATCGTTGATAGAGTTTATTAATGTGCATAACATATATTTTTTTTAGAATTTTATATAGCGTAGTTTAAAAAATAAAGGGGGGGGGACAAATTTTTCATACTTTGAGAGCTGATATCTCGAAAATGATTTGCTTAAATAAAAATGAAATGTATGAACCTTCATATCATTTTCAAAGACCTTTCTATTAATACCCCACACGCTTATATACAACTAAAAAAAATTTTTTATCCCCCAGTTACATGTATGGAGGGCCCCCACCCCAATGGTTTTTTTACAATTTAGTATCATAATCCTGTAGCGGTTCATACAACACATACCCTTACCAAATTTCGTTACTGTAGCATTTATAGTTTCCGAGTAAATTGGCTGTGACAGACGGACAGACGGACAGACGGACATGACGAATCTATAAGGGTTCCGTTTTTGCCATTTTGGCTACGGAACCCTAAAAATAAACGTGAGACTGGGAGAGACAACGGCCACCGAGGTGGATGTGCACGTATCTCAAGGTGCAAATGTCATAGAAATTATTCAGAAATTAAGTTGCGATATTTAAAATAGTCTGGACATATTTCTGTTTTGTGGAAGTCATATTTTTATGTGTAAATTGTGAGTGCCGATACAACAAAGCAAAGGGGTAAGTCGTTAGCCTTAAGGAAATTCATAGTAATGTCAAATGACCGTTAGCTTTTTATTTTTGAATCAATGTGTAAAATTGATTAGGTACGTATTTGTTTTAGCTTAAGGACATGCCCTTTTCGATGTGAGGCAGTTAATGATTGTAAGCCCTTCGACTGAGCTATATCTACGTACTGACTGTACTCATCGGGTTACGGCTTGGAAGTGTGCCGAGTCTTCCATCTGACGGAAACCTTCCTGGCGCCCACACTAGCATAGTTTTAGTTTTAGTTAATAAACATATATTGATAATTGGCTCGCGAATGTTATTGAATCCCTTGTCAACCCGTAACAAATAGCGCCCAACATTAAAACTTTTGGTTGGCAAGGTGAACGGTTGAGTTCAAAGGTCATTGCATTGAAGTGCGAGTTTGTGTTGCAATACTTGTAGTGATTGCGTTTTTTTTTTATATAAATTTAATTTGAATTTCCGTGTTTTAATTTATTTAATTAAGTTTTGTGTTTTAAGTTACTTGAATTAGTAATATTGTTCTGATTTTAGATAGGTCTGTTATTTTTTTTTTAAGATTTACTAGAGGTATTTAGTTTGTGTTAGTGTTTTTATTGCATTGGGTGTTCTAAGTACTTACAATTTTTTTTTGTCTTTTTTTGTAGTGTAATTGTGTTTTTTTTTGCTTTATTTGGTGAACGGTAAAAAAAAAGAACATTTGTAATTTGTTGTTGGTATAATTTATCATTAGTAATGGATCCTAATTTATTGTTAAAGGACGAGCTTGAGTACGAGCTCGCTTGCCGGGGCATTATTTTAAAGGCGGCGACAGTTTCAGTGCTAAAAAAATTGTTAGCGGAATTGATGCACTCGGGGTTAGAACTGAAGCCTCCGAAAACAAAATCAGTAAAGTTCGAACTTGAAATATGTTCGGCAAAAATTACAGGTTCTTTCAAATTATATTGCCGAGCTTACCGGTAAGCCAGATAAAACTTTATTTCGACGATTAGTCTCCAGACTATATCACGTTCAGAATAGGCTAGATTTAATAGAACAGGTTACAGAAGACAATGGTATTCGCAAGGAGGGTCTTGTCCAGCAAACGCAGGTGCTGTTGGATAAATTAGTAGGTGCAGACGACATTGTTGAGGATGGTAATTTGACGGCGGGAGACAAGGAAATATTACAAAACACATTGGGCCAGTTAGGCCATCAAGTCATAAAGAAATTGGAAGGTCAGTCCAATACTTCTGTGGGCAATATTGAGATTAAGGAAAATATGCAGCAGCAACCCACAGAAAGGGTAGATAGGGACGTCGCGTTTTCAGAGAGTAGATGGGAGCAAGAAAGGGATAGTAGGTCTAGGCTAGTACGTTATTCGACCATAGACGAGGATATTCCGAGACGCAAGTTGGTTCCTATTTATCAGTGGGGACTAAAATTTACGGGAGGGAGTAAAATGAGCGTTAATGCATTCTTAGAACGAGTTGAGGAGCTGAAGGAGACCAGAAATGCTACCGACGTGGACCTGTGGCGCTGCGCGATTGATTTTTTTGAGGGTGAAGCGTTAGTATGGTTTCGGGCTAACAAGGAATATGCTAGTAGTTGGGATGAGTTGGTCATACTCCTGAGGCGAGCGTTCCAGAAACCATACTATCAAGAGGAGCTTATGGCGGAGATAAGGGCGAGGACACAGGGAGGCGACGAGTCTGTATTAATATACGTATCGGTTATGCAGAATATGTTCAACCGGTTACCGATAAGAATTTCGGAGGGGGAAAAGCTGTTAATAATTCAGAAAAATCTGTCACCGTACTACCAGAGAGCCATCTGCAGAGATTCCTTTAGTTCAGTGCCGGATATGATTAATGTATTAAGGATTGTGGAACGAACAAAGGTAAATTGTGAGAGCTTTGAACAACCCAAGGTTTCGGTAAATGTGTTGGAACCGGATTTGGCATATAAGGGATTCACGGATAAAGAAGTTGGGAAGGCTAAAGAGGTAGTTATGGTAGCAGAAATTGAAAAAGCGCATAATAGTGTCCCAGGATTGTCGGTAAGGCGTTGCTGGAACTGTAGAGAAACTGGACATTTATTTAGGCAATGTACAGTACCTAAACAACGGTTGTTCTGCTATAGATGTGGGAGGTTTGGAACAACGACCAAGGATTGTGATTGTGAGGGAAATGGCCAAGGGGGAAATCAGAGTCCTGCCAAATGAATTTCTCCCCTGATCGCAGAGGCAGTGAGTGGCAGGGTTGGTTACGTACAGTCCGCAATTTTTTTGTGAATTCTGATGTCAATCTGTGTCCATTAGTATTAAAAAAAGTAAATGATAATAGATCTTATGTGATGTTAGATATTTTAGGTTATTCTTGTGTAGGAATGCTCGATTCCGGTGCAAATCGTACTGTGGTGAATCCACGTTTTGCGCAGACTCTTACGAGCCTTGGCTTATCGGCCATTGCTAGGTCGTGTAATCTGTCTACTGCCGATGGGGTAGATCATCAGGTCAGGGAAGTTTTCGATGTACCCATAAAGTTTAATGACCATTTTAAAGTATTCCCAATAATGGTTATGTCAACATTAGTTCAGAACTTACTCTTAGGCAAGGATTTTTTTGATGAGTTTGGTATCCAAATAAGATTCAAAAGTAACTCGTCAAAGAATAGCAAAGAAATAGGTGCTGTTGGCATCAGTAGCGCTCCGGCAATAATTGATAAAGATAATCTTCCTCCTGAACAGCTCAAGCAATTGGTAGAAATAATAGACGAAATGAAAAATACAATCGGTGAGGGATTAGGGAGGACAAGTGTTTTAAGACATAACATTCACACGGGCGACAGTAAACCCGTGCACCAGAAGCAATATAATTTTTCTCCAGTAATAAAAAAGGACATTGAGAAGGAATTGGACGAGATGCTGTCGAAGGATGTCGTGGAACCATCGTACAGTTCATGGTGTTCACCTGTTTTGATTGTGAAGAAACCTAATGGCGATAACAAGCTATGTTTGGATAGCAGGCAGCTTAATAGAGTAACTAAGCGTGATACATACCCTTTGCCTAGAATGGCAAATATTTTGGACAATCTCCGTAATGCTAGTGTAGAAGTATAAGGAATGCGAATCTGGGAATCGAACCCAGAAAGGTTGCTCAGTATCGGATGGGAAAATGCAGTAAAGTTTAAGATTAAACGCACGGCACTAATTTATATAACTATTTTATTTACACAAGAAATTTACAAACACACGATTAAAGGTTAAAGCAGAAAAGAAAGATAGAACACTAAATTTTGAATAGGAATAACACAAGGCCAAAAGCGAAAGCACAATTGGAAACTACGAACAAACAAGCAAAAAGCAAAAGCGTTTTACAGAGTAAATTCGCGAGTGTCTCGATTCGATACAAAGCTAAGCGCGCGTGCAACCAGTACCAGAGTCTAAATCGCATTGGCGGGGCTGCGGCCGCGCAGGTCCTGGGTCCGCCGGGGCGCGGGGCGCGGGCGCGGGCCGGCCGCTGGACAATAGGTGACGCGCGGAGGTGGTGTGATATGCGGTTGCACAAGCTCATAAGCGGTAGCGATTTCTCTCGCGTGTCGATCCGCTACAAGTTCTCCCCTACCGAGACCGTAACTACGGTCGATAGTAGTCGGGAAATCTGACGACTCGTCCACTTTTCGTCTTCTTCTCAGGCGTGGGCACGCTGGTGTTGTCCTTCGTCCATGGTGGAACCGCCTGGTGAACGTCTTCCTTCATGAGGTAGGCTGGTTTCAGTCTGTCAACTGTTACCGTGACCTCTTTTCCTGACACTTCTATGTCGTAGGCCTTGTCACTTCGTCTTATCACTTTATGCGGCCCAGTGTAGGCAGCCTGAAGAGGGCGACGTGCTGGTCCCTGCCGGAGAAACACGTGACTGCTCGTCTTAAGGTCCTTGGGTAGGTAGAAAAGACGGTTGGAGTGCCAGGATGTTGAGTGAGGAGAGAGCTTGTTCATGTGGCTTCGCAGGCGACCCGCGAAGTCAGTAATGTCAACCGGCTCGCTGGAAGGCGTGAAGAACTGTCCAGGCAAACGAAGTGGCTCGCCGTAGACAAGTTCTGCTGGTGATGCTTGCAGGTCCTCCTTCCAGGCACTACGAATGCCGAGGAGAACCAGGGGAAGCGCTTCGCTCCAGTGGGTGCTCGTGTGGCACGCGATGGCAGCCTTGAGTTGCCGGTGCAGCCTCTCGACCAAGCCGTTGGCCGCTGGATGATAGGCCGTGGTAGTGTGATGAGTGGAGCCGGTCAGTTTTGCGATGGCCCTAAAGAGGTGCGATTCAAACTGTCGGCCGCGGTCTGTGGTGATGTGTTCTGGACAGCCAAAGCGAGCTACCCAGCCCGACACGAAGGCTGCGGCGCAGGTATCGGCAGTTATGTCCGACAGGGGGTACGCCTCAGGCCAACGGGTGAATCTGTCGATGGCAGTGAGGCAGTACCTGTAATTATGAGAAACAGGTAAGGGTCCCACCAGGTCAAGGTGCACGTGACGGAAACGTGCTGAAGGTAACTTGAATTGTGCCAACGGTGCGGATGTGTGTCTATGCACTTTGTTTCACTGGCATTGAAGACACGTCTTGGCCCATCGTCGACAGTCGTTCCTCACCCCGGGCCATACGAACCTTTGCGTAATTAGACGCACCGTAGGCTTGACCCCGGGGTGGCTGAGGTTATGTAGAGAGTCGAAAGCGATCCGGCGTAAACTGGGAGTGATGTATGGTCTCGGCTCTCCAGTAGAGATATCACAGTAGATGGGCAAATTGGCGTATTGTACCTTCTGAAGCTGCAGTGAGGTGGTTGACCCGTGTTCCATCAATGTCTGCAACTCTGCATCTGCCTTCTGTTCCTGAGCTAGGAGTTGGAAGTCCAGAACCGGCGGACTAAGAACCTCTTCGATGCGGGAGAGTGCATCGGCGACCGTATTGTCTTTTCCAGCCAGGTATCTAATGTCTGTGGTGAACTGGCTGATGTAGTCTAGATACCTGAACTGGCGAGGTGAGCAGTTGTCGCGACGGGTTGTAAAGGCGAAGGTGAGAGGCTTGTGGTCCGTATATATAGTGAACGTGCGAGCCTCCACCATGTGCCTGAAGTAGCGTATCGCTTCGTATATCGCGAGCAGCTCGCGATCGTAGGGGCTGTACTTCTTCTGCGATGGGCTTAGTTTACGGGAAAAGAAAGCTAAAGGTTCCCATTTACCTTCTTTCTTCTGCTGCAGAACAGCTCCTATCGCTGCGTCTGAAGCGTCCGTCTCGATGGCTAACTCGGCTTCCATATCGGGGTGAGCTAAAAGAGTTGCTCGAGCAAGGCTGGCCTTACACTTCTCGAATTGCTCCCGTAGTTCTGGGGTAGGCTCCACTGGCTGCGAGCCCTTGATCTTCGGGCCGGCAAGAAGCGAATTGAGTGGTGCTTGTAAAGATGCTGCACCAGGAACGAACCGTCGATAAAAGTTCATCATTCCTAAGAAGCGCCTTAACTCTTTTATCGTTTTAGGCATTGGGTATTCGTTAATAGCTGCCACCTTGGAGTCTAATGGTCGAACACCTGCCGCAGATACAGTGTAGCCCAAAAAAGATACCTCCTGACGTCCAAAAACACATTTAGCAGTGTTGATGAGGACGCCGTATTCCTGCAGGCGCTCGAAGAGTTTTCGAAGGTGTTGCTCGTGCTGGGCTTCAGACTCAGAATAGACTAATATGTCGTCGATATACCCATAGCAGAAGTCCATGTCTCTCAGCACTTCGTCGATAAAGCGCTGAAAGGTCTGTGCAGCGTTCCGTAATCCGAAGGTCATGTACGGGAAGTCAAAGAGACCAAACGGTGTGGTAATCGCTGTTTTAGGTATATTTCCCAGGATGGACTGGTATCTGATTATACGCCTTCACAAGGTCAATCGTGCTGAAGACTTTCTTACCCGCCAGCTGGTAAGCAAAGTCCTGGATGTGTCTGACTGGATACCTATCTGGGACGGTCCTAGCATTCAGTGCTCTATAATCTCCACACGGCCTCCAGCCGTCGTTCTTCTTGCGTGCCAGATGTAGAGGAGAAGACCAGGCACTTTCTGACCTGCGTGCCGTTCCACTCTGCAACATGTCGTCGGGA